>PVJI01023655.1:0-23069 GCA_004026765.1 Micronycteris hirsuta
AGAAACTATGGTACATTTACACAATGGAATTCTACGCAGCAGAGAGGAAGAAGGAGCTTATACCCTTTGCAACAGCATGGATGGAACTGGAGAGCATTATGCTAAGTGAAGTAAGCCAGGCGGTGAGGGACAAATACCATATGATCTCACCTTTAACTGGAACATAATCAACAAAAGCAGAAAGCAAGCAAAACATAACAAGAGACATTGAAAGTAAGAACAGTCTGACAGTGGCCAGGGGGGAGGGGGCAGGGGACAATGAGGAGAAGCGTTTACAGGAGCCACTAAGGAGGACACATTGACATTGCCAAGGGGGAGGAGGGAGGCAGGGGAGGGATATGGGGTTGGAGGGGGAGGGGGAGGGGAGGGGAGAGGATGCAGATAACTGTAATTGAACAACAATAAAGTAATTATTTAAAAAAAAGAAAAAAAAAGATATAGGGAAGCTGAATGAATAAGAAAACATGACCTACATATATGTTGTGTAAAAGAGGCCCACCTCAGAATAAAAGATCTACATAGGCTGAAAGTGAAGGGATGGAAAAAAATATTTCATGCAAATGGACATGAAAAAAAAGCTGGGGTAGCAATATTTATATCAGACATAACAGACTTCAAAACAAAGGCCACAATAAGAGACCAAGAAGGTCACTTCCTAATACTTAAGGGAATAGTCCAACAAGAACATTAACTCTTGCAAACATTTATACATCCAATATAACTGCACCTAATATATAAAATATATTGGAGGATATTAAGAAAGAGATTGACAGCAAAGAGTCATCATATGGGATTTTAATACTCCACTGTCAACAATTGATAGATCTTCCAAACAAAAATCTACAAAAATATTGTAGCTTTGAACAACACTCTAGATCTAATGGACTTAATTGATATTTACAGAACATTTCACACCAAAGAAGCAAAAGGTACTTTCTTCTCAAACACACATGGATCATTCTCAAAGATACATCTCATGGTAAAACACAAAACAAGCCTCAACAAAGTCAAGAAAATTGAAATCATATCAAGCATCTTCTCAAATCACAATGGCTCAAAAATAAAAATCAGCCTCAAGGAAATAACTCAAAATCATTCAAATACATGTAGGCTGAATAACATGTTATTAAATAATGAATGAGTTAACAATGAGATCAAGGAAGGAATCAAAAGTATCTGGAAACAAATGAAAATAAAACACACAACAACCCAAAACCTATGGGACACAGTGAAAGCTGTCCTGAGAGGGAAGTACATAGCAGTACAGGCCTATCTAAAGAAGAGAAAAAAATCTCAAACGACCTGACTCTACATCTAAAAGAACTATAGGAACAACAACAAAGCCCAGAGAAAACAGAAGGAAGGAAATGTTCAAGATCAGAGAAGAATCAAATGACATAAGAGACTAAAAAAAAAAAAAATGTAAAGGATCAGTGAATCCAGGAGCTGGTTCTTTGAAAAGATAAAATTGACAAACTGTTAACCAGATTCATCAAGAAGAAAAGAGAGAGGACCCAAATAAATAAAATCAGAAATGAAAGAGAAATAACAACTGATACCACAGAAATATAAAGGATTGTAAGAAATTACTATGAACAATTATATGCCAAGAAATTGGAAACCTGAGCAAAATGGACAAATTTTCAGAAACATACAATCTTCCAAAACTGAATCAGGAAGAAGCAGAAAATTGGAATAGACCAATAACAACTAGTGAAATTGAAGCAGTAATTAAGAAATTCCTGGCACACAAAAGCCCTGGACCAGATGAATTTTACCAATCATTCAAAAAAACTAATACCTATCCTTCTCAAACTACTACAGAAAATTCAAGAAGAGGGAAGATTCCCAAACTCTTTTTACAAGGACAGTATTATCCTAATCCTAAAACCAGGTAACGACACAACAAAGAAAGAAAATCACAGGTGAGTATCTCTGATGAACATAGATGCTAAAATCCTCAACAAAATACTAGCAAACCAGATCCAACAAAGTCAAAGCAACACCCAGTCAGAGCAGCAATACATTTGAAAGATCATACACCATGATCAAGTGGGATTTATCCAGGGATGCAAGGATGGTACAATATTAGCAAATCAGTAAATGCGATCCATCACACAAAAATGAAAGACAAAAATCACATGATCATATCAATAGATGCAGAAAAAGCATTTGATAACGTACAGCACCCATTTATGATTTAAAAAAAAACATTCAGCAAAGTGGGAATAGAGGGAGTATTCCTCAGCATAATAAAGGCCATATATGAGACCTACAGGCAATATCATACTCAATGGGCAAAAACTAAAACCTTTTCCCTTAAGATCGGGAACAAGACAAGGGTGTCCTCTTTCACCACGCCTATTCAACATAATTCTGGAGATTCTAGCCACAGTGATCAGACAAAAAGAAGAAATAAAAGGCATCCAAATCGGAAAGCAGGTAGTAAAACTCATTATTTGCAGAGGACATGATAGTGTACGTACATAGAAAACCCTATAGGCCTCACCAAAAAACTACTCAACCTAATAAATGAATTCAGCAAAGAAGCAGGATACAAAGTCAATATTCAGAAATTTATGGCATTTTTGTACATCAACAATGAACTATCAGAAAGAGAAACTAAGACTAAAATTCCACTTACTATAGCAACAAAAAAATGAAAATAAAGTACTTAGGAATAAATTTAACCAAGGAGGTAAAAAACCTGTACTTGGGAAATTATAGAACACTGAAGAAAGAAATTGAGGAAGATAAAAAAATTCATGGAAGCATATACCCCATTCATGGATTGGAAAAATTAACATCATTAAAATGTTCATAACCCAAAGCAATCTATAGATTAAATGCAATTCTTATTAAAATACCAATGATATATTTCACAGATCTAGAACAAATACTTCAAAATTTGTATGGAACCAAAAAAGACTCCAAATAGCCTCAGCAATCTTGAGAAAGAATAATAAAGTTAGAGGGATCATAATACCCAATATAAAACTATACTATAAGGCCACTGTAATCAAAACAGTCTGGTACTGCAATAAGAACAGAATTTAGATCAATGGAACAGAAAGAGAGCCAGAAACAAAGTCGAGTCTCTATGGTCAATTACCATATTTTTCAGACTATAAGGTCCACTTTTTCCCCCAAATTTGGGAGGAAAATGGGGGTGCATCTTATAGTCCAAATGTAGCTGAATTAATAGTCTGAATGTTATTTATTATTAAATATTTGCCACATTTTTTGCTTCAAAAATTTTTTCCTTATTTTCCTCCTCTAAAACCTAGGTGTGTCTTATGGTCCAAAAAATATGGTAACATTTGACAAAGTGGGCACAAGCATACAATGGAGTAAATATAGCCTCTTCAATAAATGGTATTGGGAGAACTGAACTAGTACATAAAAAAATAAATGAAACTACTAGACCACCAGCCATACACCCGAATAAACTCAAAATGGATAAAAGATTTAACTATAATCCATGATACCCTAAAAGTCCTAGTGGAAAATATAAGCAGTAAAATTTCAGAAATACCATGTAGCAATATTTTTGCTGATATATCTCCTAGGGCAAGGGAAATAAAGTAAAAAATAAATAAACAAATGGGACTACATCAAATTTAAAAGCTTCTGCATGGCTAAAAAACCATCATCAAAATGAAAAAGGAACGGATTGTATGGGAAAACATATTTGCCAATGATACATCAGACAAGGATTTAATCTCCAAAATATATAAAGAAGTCATACAGTGAACACCAGGAAGATAAACAATCCTATTAAAAAATAGGCGAAGAACCTGAAGAGACACTTCTCCAAAAAGGCTATACAGAGGGCCCAGAGACATATGAAAGGATGTTCAGCATCACTAGCCATCAGAGAGATGCAAAACCACAATAGGATATTACCTCACACCTGTCAGAATGACTATTATTAATAAATCACAATCAAAAAGTGCTGGAGAGGATGCAGAGAAAATGGAACCCTAGTGTACTCTTGGTGGGAATACAGACTGGTGCAGCCATTGTGGAAAACAGTGTGAATTTTCCTCAAAAAATTAAAAATGGATCTGCCTTTAGACCCAAAGATTCCATTGCTGGGATTATACCCTAAGAATCCTGAAACACCAATTCAAAAGAATTTATGCATCCCAATGTTCATAGTAGCACTATATATAATAGTCAAGTGCTGGAAACCACCTAAGTGACCATCAGTAAATGAGTGGATTGAAAAACTGTGGTACATTTACACAATGGAATACTACACAGCAAAAAGAAAGAAGGAGCTCCTACCCTTTGCAACAGCATGAATGGACCTGGAGAGCATTATGCTAAGTGAACTGGTGAAAGACAGATACCATATGATCTCACTTATAAGAGGAAACTAATGTACAAAATAAACTAACGAGCAAAACAGAACCAGAGACATAGAAACATGGAAGCGACTGACAGCTGCCAGAAGAAAGGGGGAACAAAAGGGATAGTGGAAAGAAGGTGAAGGAATTGATCAAAGAACATGGATGAATGACCCACAGACATGGACAACAGTGTGGAGATGGGCTGTGGGGTTGGGGACAGGCTGGGCAGAGGAGGGTAAAGGGGGAAAAATTGGGACAACTGTAGTAGAATAAACAAGAATAAAGCAATTTACCTTTTAAAAAGACTAGCCCTATTAAGTGGAAAAAGAAACTTCCATCTCCATTAATATACTTTTAATATTTCACATTAAAGTAAAAAAAGAGAAAACAAAAAACATCCAAGTACTTACACATGTGACCTACCCTCCAAAATTTCACAACAAAAAATGACTCTGTTAAATGAGATTTCACCCTTTAAAATAAAGTATTTATTTTAGAGGGTAAAAGGAAATAATGTTGATCATATATAATAATCATAAAAACGTCTAATCATAGAAAAACAGCAAGTCATTTGTTCCAGATCTTGCAAAATATTTAATCATGCGAAATCAACACAACATACTCTAACATAATGCTAAAATGTTAAGTAAGATGAAGTGGCTTTTATTACAGGATTTATATTTGGCAATAGTTATTAAAATAATTACTCTAAAGGAACTCTAAAATATGTTAGTTCAGAAACAATATTTTAAAACACAGCAGGAAGCAACAAAAACTATTGCTCTGTATACATTTTGGCAAAACACTGCATACAGTTACAGAATTATAAGAGAAGTGTTTCATAGTACCAAACAGATCCAGGAACTGGCTACATCTCCTACCACACACGGCATTGGTATGAGGAGACAGGCAGACCGCATTCTGTAATTCACACCGCGGTAGAATCCAGACAACAGAGAGGCCCAGTGGCCGCTGGATAATCAGAGATTATTTGGGAAGTAAAAACCACATCATTTTAAGAATCATTCCCATTTTCCTGAAATACTTAAAATACAAAGGACACAATAGTTTCCAGATTAAAATAGTGACTAGGCCCCATTTGCCATCTACCTTCTCAGGTAACATTGAAGAAGAGCCAGTATCTTACTTTGGAAACAAGTACCTAAATGCCATTTTCATAAAAAGGGAAAAGAAAAATCCTTGTTGAAGGGCCTAACGCTTTGCTCTTATTTATTTCTTGTCATTGTGATGCCACACTATTAGAATGCTGTCAGCTCTCGATGGTACAAGAGATGGTTACTTCATCCATCAACAATTTACCACTAAATCCTCTCTTATCTGCAGCCAGTCCCTCAATTTAATTTTTGGTTGTTAAACCAGCAACTACCCATACACACCAGCAAAGGAATTCAACTTGGTATCTGATCATTTGATTAATTCTATCAGCCTACTGTGGAGTAGGCGGAATTCATGGTTCACAGGAGACTATTAATGGGATTCGGTTTTGAAGCCAGTGCAGTCACCTCAGCACGAATCGCTGACACTGAAAGCCCGCCCCCATCGTGAAGCTTTTGTGGAATACTCATCAGCTTCCGACAATGCTGGCACTTGCACTAACCTATAATTGGTTATACATTTTTGTAGTGAGTTTCTTGTTAGTTTCTAATCTTTTTGTTTCAGTTTTTTTCTTTTCTTCACATGAAACGAAATCTTTCAGCATTGAAGAAAAATGCACATTGACCAATGAGTGCAGAACATGAACGCTTCTTAGGACAAAAGCCTATTACTTAATCATTCTAGTAATGTAAACTGTTCCACAAACTCCATTATAATTTTAAAATAAAAATGTTTTCATAAGGTTTCTGATTTTTTTAAAAGATCTTTTAGCATAACAAGTGAGCATGAATGCCTTTTCCCTTTTACTTCATTTTTAAAGTACATTGAATCACTTTATGAAAAGACATTTTTATATATACCTATGAAAGAACAACCCCAAAATTTCTAATTGAAAAACTGAGGAAAAATGTAGGTGGAATTGATATTTTAATGTATTTCCCAAGATAGGTATAAAGATACAGCTATAATTTATAGAGCAAGTGTCCATTTACTCACAATTTCCTAAACCATAAAATGGTACCAAATAAATTACAACAGATGTTTCCTTAAAATTAATGCTTATCATTATGGTGTATGGAGTCCATGGTGGCCCATCTTCCTCAGAATTCAGAGATCCCAGGGCCCAACACCCTCATTATCCGGAGTTGGCTCTGAGGACCCATCAAGCCACTGGAGAGGCTGCAGCCTAGTGCCGGTTGGCTCCGCTTCCCCAAGATGTCCCCCTGGTTCTCAGACATCTCTCCCTCCATGACCTCCACTTCCCTGCACAGTCTGGCTCATAAACAAAGCACTTAACTGTATCTTCCACATGGAAACGTCAATTCAAGAAAACAAACTATTTAAGAAGTTATCTCCTTATTTTCTGCAAATAACTAAAAAATTAGCTTTTCAACAGATCAGGAAAAAATGAAATGACAAAGAACATTCTCTCTCATCTAGAAAAAAAGCAAGAATAGTGCTTTTTAAATGTTTCTAATAAGACTATGTCATAAAAGTTTTACAAATAAATTTCAGGTTTCTCTAATTACCTACTGGAGTAAAATTTTACATAATCTAATAGAATTCCATTTTCTGCATCCATCTGCATCGAAGAACAGGAAGTAAAGCCCAGAAATTACTTACAGCAACTGAGAAATATTTAAAATGAAAATTATAGCATGTGGCAAAATTAAGCAAAAGCATAAGTAAATTTAACAATATAGTTAATCATTTTACTATAAACACTTTTGTCAAATATATTGTTGAACAGTGTAGCGAGTATACTTCCTTATGAACTGATGTTACAAATGGAAATTTCTCCAAAATGAAAAAGCGCCAAAGTAAATTTCATTAAAATAACTGATATTCATGGTTTGGAAAGTTCCTTGTGGCAAGATTTTACAATGGAATAAAAGTTTAAACTTGTGAATGAAAACCGTTTACATTAGTTAAGGCACATCTGGCCATCTCCAGGCATTCACATGTATAACTGTATTAACTTCAGTAATACGGGGTTTCTAAAAACACAGTCTGTCCCTGAACACAATCTGCTGGGTGGGCTGGAAACTAGAACAGCGAAGAAGGCAGGGCAGTACTCACTGTCACCCTAGACATTACCCACACAAATCTGTTCATGTAATAAACACCACAGAATTCCAAGTGGAAAGAACTCAACATACATACACTCCTAACTTTCTAGATCAGATGTTAACCCAGGCCGTCATTGTCTACAACTACACCTACGTGTGAAATGATTCTAGCATGTCTTAGAACTTCTCTAGGAACTCCTGAGTTGTAGGTTTTATTTTCTCCTTGAAGCTGATAATAAGTAGTCTCAAAAACTAAATTTAAAATAAAATTATACCAAGTTTTTGAACTGAGAACTAGACCTGATTTAGATAAAGCAGACATATTTCCACTTATACCATGATTCTTTTGAATTTCTTACGAGATCAAGCATGAACATATATAATGGTACAATATTCTTAATGTTATAAACCTTGACTGTACTGACACACATCTTGTTATATATCACTTTATAGTATTTTAAAGTATTTTCACATATATTACCTCCTTAGAGATATGAAAGCACAAAATATTAGAAATGCACTAGACTAACCAAGTGGTACAATGTCAATTTGCCATGAAGTACAAGTTAGTATTTTATCAATAGCCAATATTTAGTATCCTCACAGTCCATGGTACAACAAGAAAGTCTATACATTTACAAAGACTCAATAATGTTTCTAGCTATTTAGCCATGCTTCACTGCATTTTTATAACAGCTTCTCAGTAAACTTCTGTAAGCATATGGTAGTTTTTAAAGATACAAAACAGCAGAGTCAAACCCAGAGGGTTGTTTTCATATCTAGGACACACATAAATACATATCTATAGATCTTATTCTAAAAACTATTAAATGTACAAAGTATTCTTAATAGAAAAAATTCCAGACACTCATAATTTCTATCTGCAAAAGAAAAAGCAGCCACTTGCTCTCCACTGAATAATCCTCTCATGAGTTACAGATTCATCGTAGGCATCACACTGGTACATGAACACGCATTTAAAAAACAACGTGGTGGGAAAAGGCCACTGTTTTAAATGAAGCCTGGCAGTTTTTCCCTTGAGACAAAATGTTCTCAAATTAAATGGCATGATCTAATCAAACCCCTAATTAGGAATAATATTCTCAAAGTTAAATTGCTGAATAAAACGTTTTATGTCTAAGGGTTCTGATATACTACAGTTTCTAAGTACTTCAGATGATAGCCATTTATTTTAGTATCTGTCCACTGTTTACTATCTTAATATGTGGTTACAAGTTCTTAACATTATGCACGTAGAAAACAGTTTGAACACTTTATCATGTGTACAAAATTGGTAAGATGTTTTGAATTAAATTAATCATATTTCTAAAATTCAGCCAAATGTAACACCCGGTTCTCGACCCCAAACCCTAAAAAGCGTTTATTGAACTCCGTGGGGACGACGCCACAATAAGCACCACATTAGAAAAATCATTTTAAAAAGAGAAATTGAAATGCAAAAGCAGAATTGCTTCCCCAAATCCTAATGATCACTTCACAAAAGAGAAGAAAGCAAAAATTGGTATATTTTGGGAACCAAAAATGACAAATATTCTGTATTTATTGCAATATGATATACAACACGAGTGTTACTAACATTCATATAAACAAAGTTTGAGCAACTGTGATGTTTCCTGTAAACTTCAAAGCAATAAAATCATATTTCTAAAGGCATACTATGAGTATGTTTATTTTCCAGAAATATTCTGCTTAAAATCCTCTGACCAATAAATTTAACGGAAGATGATGTATGATGTGATTAATAAACAGTATAGTAAAACACTCCCTGGGGGGTAAAGTAAATAGTACTTTTCTCGAAAGCCTAAGAGACACACAAAAGCCAATTTTTTCCTAAATAAAATAAAATGAAAAACTTCTTTCCCATTGCTTTAAGTATATTTGTATGCATACTTCGAAGTTCTCACCACAGTGTTTCTGATTTTTCCTAATGTGTAATAATAGTTAAAACTTTACAAGAAATAAAATTATTTGCTCTTGACCAATATTAACACATTAAGTGCTTATTAAAACCGAGTATATAGAATTTCAAATGTTTGCAATTTCAAGGTTTGCCAGTTTAGAGATGCAACAAATTGTAGTTCTTTTAAAAAAGATCCACATAACACTGAGATATTCCTGGTTTTAAGGACCACTGCCTTGTTGCCAGGGCAAGAGCTTTGCCTTTTAAAAATAAATCATTTCTTTTCTTATTTTTTAATTCTTTACTCACTTACATTCAGAAACAAGTACCAGATTTATATGGAAAAGCCACAGAAAGCAAAATTCTTCTCTTGGACTTTTGCATTAAAAAAAAAAATTAAGCACTTAATACAGAAAACAGTTTTATTATTTCGAGCAAAGAAAAATCTTGAAATCATACAGTCAAAAGTTCCCTTCTGTTCCATTTCAATTTGAATATAGGAGTTTCCCCGAATGCACAGGAGGAATGCACGTGCTGGCTGACAAAGACGGTGGAGGGGGGTAAGTGCAGAGGGAGGGGAGGAAGAAAAGGTAGCAAGATTGACAAATGGGCTGGAGGGATTATAGCTTCCCCAAGATATCCATTTCATCCATCAGAATGTCAAAATAAACATGTTAGCTGTTGTAATAACAACAACAACAAAAAACCCAAACTATTTTCTGATTACATTTGAGAAGACCAGATTCTTCCAGCTTAAAAATAATGAACCCACAAATCAGCCAAAGGTGTGGCAACATAATGAAATTATCCTCTTGGTTTTCGTCAGGTAGGCTGTAATCTCTCAACAGAATTTATTTGATATTCCAAATACTACATGACTATTTCCAGATACATAAAAATAATTGTAAAATAATTATTGTATACAGAATTTGTAAACTCACATCCTAAAAGTGTTACAGAACACATTTGTTGGGTTTTATCTTAAAACATCTTATTAAACTTATTGTCATCCAAACTAAAAAAAAACCGTAACAAAAGGCTTACAACATAAATCATGAACAGACGGCTGTGATGTGAGACATGACCTCTGCTCTCCAGGACAGGCTGCACAGCAACTCTCTCCCCGCTAACCTAAACTGGTTTGTGGGTGTCTGGTCATTCACGGTGACAGAACCTCATCCTGAGAACCCATATTTCCAGGATTTTCATAGTCTTTGTTATGACTTCCACCTTCTTCACCTTCTTCAGGAGGCGGTGCAGTCTCCTCTTCCTCTGTGGGCTCATTCGTTGCTTTTTCTGGTTGAGAATGTGAATTTCCGGCATCCCCGTCCTTCTCTTCGTTCCTTGGCCGGGCAGCCTCACTGCTGGGCTCTGCACTGGGCCTGGCTGTCTCTTCCCCAGGCTCTTGAGGTGCCACTTTTTTGTCTTCAGCTGTTTTGCTATTTCCATGAGCAGCTGAGGAGGAATTTTTAGAGTCCTTAGATTTTTTGTGCATAGAAGTCTGACTGTTATGACTGGAGGTGGGAGGGGAAGGCATTTTCTGGGCTTTGCTTCCTTCTGACTCTTCTTTCCTAGGCGGCCCCCAGACAAAATTCTCCGCAGGTGTGTAATGTTTCTGGGCGAACCGTAGGAGCTTTCTCCTTTCTCTTCTGTCTCTAATTGTATAAACAAAATACTCCAGAGCGCTCTGTTTAATATTGGGAATCGTATTTTCCACGAGAGCTTCATGAAGAATAAATTTTACAAGAGGAGATTTAAAACTTTCATATCCAAGTTCACCAAGGCTTTTAAGAATACGGGTGATTCTTAAGTAGTTGTGCTGGGACCTAGAAGAGAGGAGTGAATAAAATGAAGGAGCAGGAAAGTAGGGGAATAAAAACTACTCAGAAAATATTTTTTGTGGGACTTTAAGTCATGGAAATAAGCCCTGTAATGACTTTACTAAAAGTCATATTAGAGATACCATTATGAAAAATAAATGAGAAGGTATTAAACCTTATACCTCAATGTAATGTTAATTCATATGTAACTCAAACATATAATGTACATTCTCCTTGTTTCTTAAGTTCTTCATATTTGAAAAATATTTAGATTAAAATTTATTCCCATTGCTGTTGAATTGCTGTTTGTTTCTTAAATATACTGAGGATGAGTGATCTACTAGAGTATTTATTTACAACAACAGCAATGCACGGTACCTTGCACAGATAACCAATACAAAACCCAAACACAATATTAGCTATTAACTGAATGGTATGATCTGTACTATCAGCTGGTCAGCAAAATCTACCACATTAGTCAACTCCTAAGGAAAGCAGCAAAACACTACTCTACCGTGCTAGAACAATTCTGACGAAAGACGCAACACTGACTTATTTAGCAGAGCATAGTTTAATAGTGAGGAGCAGGGGCTATGGCGTCGGACCTGCGTTCACACCCTGGCTCTGCCACGCACAGCTCTGTGAAATGACGGTGGCTCACTAAGGCTCGTATCCTCATTTGCTGAGCTCTACTGGACTGTTGCAAGAATCAAATGCACTGATGAATATGAAGGTCATGTAGGCCTCAATAAATAACAGATAGTACTTAACATTAATGTTATTAGTTATTATTTTAAAATTTGGTATTAAAGAGATACCATGTTTGTACCTATTCCAATGTAATAACGTAATCCTTTTCCATCCCTGGCCTCTCTCTCTTCCTCTTTCCCTATCAGAGAATTTTAAATTTTCCTTCCAATGAAACTGATTTCGAAGACGCCTTTTTCCCCAGATCGCACTATCATCTTTCTCCTCTGTCCCAATACTCGGGCCATTCAGATGAATGCTTCCCAACCCCATTCTGTCACAATGCACAATCGACCTCCCCCGCTTCACTGAGCCCAATAGTTTAGTTGGTTGCCCTGTGACACATGACTGGCTGCTTCCTAACGCGATCTTCAGGCCCGTACAGCAATCTTGTGTTGTCAATAACAGCCCAGGTTATTTGCTTCCCCAACATCACAACACAAGCATAACCATCCGTCATTTCTAACTTCCTAAAGCCCATTTGATACCTCAGACACTATGCTTTAGACAAGCATTGCATATGCCTGTAATGGCTTCCAAAAGTGCTTCGAGATTTTCACTTAGAACTAAGTAGCAAATTATTTGGGAAGACTAGAGAAGGATGCTAATGAATTAGTTGAGGGAAACAAGGAAGTGGTTCCAGGATCTCACGTTTTAATAAAAGAGTCTGGACAAAACAAACACCTTAAGGATTTGGGCTAACCAAACACTAGAAAAGAGAAGCCCAACAGTTTTTATCATCACCATCTTTCAGGATATTTACCAAAAAAGTTATTATTATCTTAATATTCAACTCTTGGAAAGCAAAGGATGAAACATAGCACAGATTATATTCGGTCTTATGAATCTGTACATTATTATAGTTAGGAAGTAAGGGTATTTCGAGACAATACAAATTTGGTTAAAGTTAAGACAATGTGCCATTAATGGCAGAATTAACTTGGTTGTTAGGTTTAGTTGTTAGATTTTGTATATTCTAAAAAGTTAGTGATGAAACTCTTGGGAATCATCAGCCTCATAAATCTACAATAAAGAGAAGCAAGGAAAAGTGAAAGAATATCTTTTAAATATTAATGATATATATTTAAATATAGCATAACAAAATGTACTATATTTGCAACCAGCTTAATTTCACATATCCAATCCAAAATGGCCAAATGGCCAAAATAAAATTTTTGTACACATCTGTATCTACATATTTTCCAATTAAAAATATTTATATAGTAGTAAAAAAGGACAAAAACTTGGGTTGAAGAGAATAAAGATCAGGATTATGGAACAAAATTATATAAGAAATAAATTGGGTGTTTCAATATGACTTGAAATAAATGTCACAAATAAAGACAAAATGGAAGAAAGAAAAGTAGCTAAAACCCTCCTAATACTCTGAGCAGTCTTGGGGGTCACACCCCAGATAAGCCAGAGACACTGGACTGCGGACAGAGGGAAGGGCTCACGTTGTCAGGAAGACCAAGCAGGTGAAGAGAGAATACACAAAAGGCAAGAACCAGGAGACAAAAATTAAAAGGTAAAAAAACAAATTTTTTTTAAAAATGAAGAAACAAAGAAAAGAAAAGGTAGAGGAGATTCCCAGAGTCTAAAATAGGAGTGTCAAACTCATTTTCACTGGGGGCCACATCAGCTTCACAGATGCCTTCAAAGGGCCAGATGTAATTTCAACTCCTTAACAGTTAAGGAGTAGTTACATTTACACAGTCCTAAAATTATTTCGACCCTTTGAAAGCAACCGTGAGGCTGATGCGGCCCGCAGTGAAAATGAGTTTGACTCCTCTGGTCTAAAATATGGCTCAGTTATCTAGGGTGGTCACAAATAAAATTGGAAACACATATTAGTGGTTGGTAGTGTCACGTTTGAGAATATATCACTTCTTTTAGTCATGGTCACTTTTTCACTGAACATTATTTCATTCCACTTTCAGTCAATACTTTTTGTCCACTGGGCTATTATAAATAAAGTTCCCTACCTACTCTAACAAGCTCCAGATAGCATAAAGATTAAAACACAAATAAGTTATGACATTTAAGGATAAATCAGAAAAGAACCCAATTGAAAGAAGAAAATGGAATAGATGTCTTCCTATAATCCCCTATAATTTGTTCAAATCTAGTCAATATAATTTTTTGGTAACTAAACCTCAAAGGAAAGTTGTTTTCTGGAAGCTCTGAAGGCAGTTCGCAGCTGGAAAAGCTCTATGCAATAGCCAGGGAAAGGAAACAGAGACATGATGGGTGGCGGAAGGTAAGGGAACTGGATGAGGCAGAGAACTGAGATGTGACAGCTACATCAGGCTGCCCTCCCCTGACTCAGCCCAGGAGATGGTTTCACTAAAACCTTCATAAGGGCCGTTTGCAGCTATCAATGAAAGGATCTGACAATATAACCCCGAGGAGGAGGATTTCAGCTGACAAACATATGTTGCTCATCATTTATTCATTCAACAAACATCTGCTAAACAAGATTGTTACTCTAGCCAAAAACAAGTTGGAGACAGAGATTCTCTAAAACGATAAACATGAGTACATGAAAGATGAGGTGCTATCCGATCCTCTCCAAAGATTGACTGCTGCCATCCTGCAGGTTGACGGGCCACTTGCACTCAGCTTTGACAGCATGACATAGGTGCTTAGAAACTTCGTCCAGAGCTAGCTGCCTGCGTGGCTTCAGCAGAGGCTTATATACTTCTGCTTTAAGTGGCCCATCTAATTCAAATTTAACTTGATTTATGAGTTAATGGGTCTTCTAATCAGGACCATTAAGCTTTGTGCCCTTATCTTCAGTATTTTAATACTAGCCATCATTTTAATAGTGTTGATTATAACTAATAAAGTAAGAGAAAGGCTTAAACATTAATACTTATATTACTAAAGTGAGCTGAAAGTTCTAGAAACACACAAACATTTTAGTTAATTGATTCACAAAATTCTGATTTGTTTTGGACAAGTAAAAATTTCTTAGGTTATTTCAAATTTTTTTCTTTTAGTACATGCCCACTTCAGCTAATTAACATGTGCTTAAAAAAAAAAAAAGCTTTAAAGCTGTTGGTTTTAGAGTTCAGGTCTCACAAGTCACCCTATAATTAAAAGGAAAAAGGGCAGCTTGCTTGTGAAAAAAGTAAGAAAAATAAACTTTAGATATTAGTATGAATGAAAATTACAAATATCTCAGCAAAGGAAGAAAGCAAAGCAAATCCAAATAAACTGTTAAAATTTCCTTCATAACTTTTGAGATTTATTAACCAAAAATGGCCTTTGTTTTTGACCTAAATAGCAAAGGCTCTCATTTTCCCTCTTTTTTAAGTAAAATGTGTGAGAGCATCTCAGCCTTACAAAATGATCTTTATGCCAGAGGCTTAATCCACGGATGTAACGTAAGGCACCGTGCTTGAGGAGCAGACTGTGCCACAAGAAACTTACGACCCACTGGACAGGATTTGGAAAACTATACAGACAATAACGATAAATGCCAAGACACACGGCGTAAAAAGGGCAAGAGGCCACACTGGCTGCAGGGAGTGGACAGGTTATAGGAAGAAACAGCTCAAAGCTGAACAGCCAGATTTCTACCTGGAATTTCGTTCTTTTTTGTTGTTCTGTTTTGTTTTAGAACATAGAGCAGAGAATAAGATGCGTTTCAGACTGGTTTCTGGATTCAAATCCCTGGCTCCATCTGCTAGTCGTGCCTGTGTTCCACAGAGAATGCCAACCATGGGAAAGAAACATGCTGGCCCGATGGACGGCAAGGGCTTTACTTACTCATTCAGATGCTGAAACCTTTCCTGCCAGTTAACAGCCCGAGCGACATTTCCAGTTTTATCAATCAGTTTTATTCCAAAAAATTCTAACATCATTTTATAAGCCAGGAGAAATCTTCTAATTGCTTCTTTTGTTTTTTTGAATTCCTAATGAAAAGAAAAAAAGCCAGCTGAAATGAGTCAGTAGTTACCAGGCCAATAAAATAGCAATATTATTTGGCCATCTCATATAAGATAAAATGAGTGTGCATTACCTCAATTTCATATGTAGTTAGTTCTTTAGCATAAAAGTTCAAGCCTTGTTCTCTCAGGGGGAAAAGCCTATTTTTTGGAAAAATAATATTTCTATGTTAATGTGGTCTGGAAAGCATACATGATTAAACAGGACATGGTTCAAGACAGATAATATGTAACTGACCATTGAATGTAAGTGTGGTTGTGCTCCAGCTTCTCATAATCTCCTTTCCACTTATTTAGAACTTCTTCAATGTAAACACCTAGAGTAAATATTTAGAAAGTGAATGAGACATTTAAAACATTGTTGAAGGCATTTGATCACTTAAGCTTGATACTAAAACTTCTAAAATACTAATAACAGCACTCAAGAATATGGCTTTTATTTTTTTCTGAAATAATTTATTTTTTAAAAAAAGGTGATGTAAGAGTCATAGGAATATAAAGGCTTTTATTTTTTAAATATAGTTTGTTGATTATGCTATTACAGTTGGCCCCTTTTTCCCACTTTTATTTCCCTGTCTTATACCCCCCCTCCCACCAACATTCCCTCCCTTTAGTTCATGTCCATGGGTCATACATATTAAGTTCTTTGGCTTCTCCACTTCCTATACTATTCTTAATCTCCCCCTGTCTATTTTTTACCTACAATTTATGCTTCTTATTCCCTGTACCTTTTCCACCATTCTCTGCCCCCTCCCCATAACCCTCCATGTGATCTCCATTTCTGTGATTCTGTTCCTGTTCTAGTTGTTTGCTTAGTTTTTGTTTTAGGTTTGGTTGTTGATAGTTGTGAGTTTGTTGTCATTTTATTGTTCATATTTTTGATCTTCTTCTTTTTCTTAAATAAGTCCCTTTAACACTTCATATAATAAGGGATTGGTGATGATGAACTCCTTTAACTTTACCTTATTTGGGAAGCACTTTATCTGCCCTTCTATTCTAAATGATAGCTTTGCTGGGTAGAGTAATCTTGGATGTAGGTCCTTGCCTCTCATGACTTTGAATACTTCTTTCCAGCCCCTTTTTGCCTGCAAGGTTTCTTTTGAGAAAGAAAGACCATCAGCTGATAGTCTTATGAGAACTCCTTTGTAGGTAACTGTCTCCTTTTCTCTTGCTGCTTTTAAGATTCTCTCCTTATTTTTAATCTTGGGTAATATAATTGTGATGTGTCTTGGTGTGACCCTTTTTGGGTCCAACTTCTTTGGGACACTCTGAGCTTCCTGGACTTGTATGTCTATTTCTTTTGCCAGATTGGAGAAGTTTTCTTTCATTATTTTTTCAAATAAGTTTTCAATTTCTTGCTCTTCCTCTTCTTCTTCTGGTACCCCTATGATTCAGATGCTGGAACATTTAAAGTTGTCCAAGAGGTTCCTAAGCCTCTCATTTTTTTGAATTCTTGTTTCTTCATTCTATTCTGATTGAATGTTTATTTCTTCCTTCTCGTCCAAATCATTGACTTGAGTCTAGGTTTCCTTCCCTTCACTATTGGTTCCCTGTACACTTCTCTTCATTTCACTTTCCATAGTCTTCACTTTTTCCTCCATTTTGTGACCATACTCAACCATTTCTGTGAGCATCCTGATTACCAGTGTTTTGAACTCTGCATCTGATAGGTTGGCTATCTCTTCATAGCTTAGTTCTATTTTTAGAGCTTCGATCTGTTCTTTCATTAGGGCCGTATTTTTTTTGTCTCAGCACAGCTGTTATACTGTAAGGGGCAGATCCTTATGTATTCACCAAGTTAGGGCAACCCAGGTTGTTGTGCTGTAGCGCTGTATGTGGAGGAGGGGTCAGAGAGGGATCAATGCTGCTTGCTTGGCTCTCAGCCGGCTTTCATTAACTTCCCCTGCTTCCCACAAGCAAATTGGACCCTTATGGTGCTGATTCCTGGGTGGGCGGGTTTGTGTGTGTTCTAGGACTCTGTAGGTCCCTCCAATGAACCCTTCTGTGAGGCTGGGTGTTTCTCCAACCACAGCAACCCCCATAGGTTTTTACCGCCAAAGGTTTTGAGGCTTTATTTCCCTGCACTGGAACCGTGGGTGGCACAGTCTGTGTCACTCCCCGGTTGTTCTTTCCAGTTTTCCGCATGCAAATGTGGGACCACCTAGTCTCCCAGCCACTACCTTGCCCATTCCAGTCTACCAGCTGCTGCCTCACTCAACCAGGTCCTCCAGCCACTGCCTTGCCACAAGTCCTCTCTGCCTGGCAGCCTGTCTCTTCCCCTCCTACTGGTCTGGATGAATGTTTCTTCTTTAACTCTTTGGTTGTCAGACTTCTATACAGTTCGATTTTCTGGTAGTTATGGTTATTTTTTATTTTTAAATTTGTTGTCCTTCTTTTGGTTGTGCAAGGAGGTAAAGTTTATCTACCTATGCCTCTGCCTTGGCCAGAAGTCAAGAATAAGGCTTTTAAAAGATGAATTCCCTATACCACATACTTAGTTATATAATAAGCCTAATTTATTTTTAAAGCAACACCTCAAATTTCAGAAAGTTCTATTGAACAGTGTTACTCTAAAGTAGAGGCTGGCAAAGTATGGTCTGATATCTGTTTTATAAGTAAAGTTTTATTGGAACACAGCCATGCACAAAGGAATAAAATTCATTTATGTATTTACATTAGAACAGCAGAGTTTAGCAGTTGCAACAGAGACCACAAGGCCCACGAAGTGAAAATATTTACTATCTGGCCCTGTACAGAAAAAGTTCAGAATACAGTCCCTGCCCCCAAAAGTCATATAGTTCTTTAAATACCAGATAGGATCAAATTGACATGAATTCCAAGGAAAAAGAAAGGAGGGGGGAAGAGAAAGAGAAGGAGACAAGCGAGGAAAAAGAAGAAAGAAAAGGAGTAATTAAAAAATGAAAGAAAAAGGTGTTGAGTACCTACTATATGTTGGGCCCATATTATATTCAATACATGATGTATATATACATATGGTATATATACATATATGTGTGTGTGTCTATATATATATCATCTACCTCAATCTTCACAGAACTCTCCCAAAGCAGTGTTATGATCTCCATTTTACTAATGAGGAAATTGTATGATTTGTTCAAAGTCACACACTAATAAAAGAATAAATGTAGAAACAGAATACAGGTCTTTCTGGTTTCAAAAAGTAAGCCCTCTTTACCACATTCTATTTTTCCCCTAACCGGGGTATCCAACCTTTTGGTATCTCTAGGCCACACTGTAAGAAGAGTTGTCTTGGGCCACACATTAAAGATCTCATAGTGTTTTAAGTAGATTTATGATTTCGTGCTGGGCCACATTCATCACCATCTTGGCTGCATGGAGCCCAGGGCCACAGGTTGGACACCCTGCCCTATAAGAACTTATTATAACAAAATCCTCCCACTTCAGTTTGTCTAGGTCCTTCAATTGTCTATTTGGCAATTTAGTCACTCTTATAGAAAAAAAGCACAACGTAATATTTCTCTAAACGTAACTCATTTTTGTTTCCTCCAAAAATCACTTGTTTTTAGTAGAGGGTCATTCTGAAAAGGTTTGGTAAAAAGTTGCTTTTGAATCATCCTGTTGGCTTTATCAGTATGTTTAAACCATTTACCTCTTTAGTTTCCCACCTGTTTTCCCTTCCAACTGCTTCTCGTCCTATTTAATAAGTAAAATACATTATTACAGGCTTATGCTTACTGTCATATATGTGTGTGTGTGTGTGTGTATACATACTAGGGAGGAAAGTGTGTGAGTTGAGGTAATTTATACTTAATAAACTAGAATAATATTTTATGTGACCTTAGCTAAAATTTCTGAGCTCCACCTATAAGATTTCCAAATAAATTTTGTGATATTACAAGAAAAATGAATGCATTGCTTAAAGTTATTCCTTCAAGTTACTACCTCCTACATAAACCCACTATTAGAAATATAAAAATAATTCAGTTAAATACTACCATATCTCTGTATGCAATGTTTTTACTACTTGAAGATATCCCTTTAGGTAAATTTTAGTAAATTCAAATCAGAGTCAAATTAACAATCTAGCATTGCATTTCTTCAAAAAGTTTTCTTACCCCAAATTTCGAAAAAATACTAATAGTTTATTTAACATTATTTCAGTTAGTAAAAAATAAGTGTGTTTCTATAGTTAGTAAATACAACAGAGCATTTTAACCCAGAGGTTTCCTTCCAACTCAAAGCAGTTTTGGAGACACTAGAAAGTTAACTAAACACAAGTGGATCCACCCATTTCAGCAACGTTAAGTCCTGCCTCCCAGCTGGTGTGTTTCTCAGTTCACAGCACAGCGAACTCCTCCCCCGACACTCCACCCAGCCTTTAGATATCCTTCCTCCACTTAGTTCACCAAAGAGGCAAGGTCCTGCCGCTTGAAAGTTCTGCGATGCATGACCTGTGTTCCTGACTCACACTGCTGTGGTTTTGCCTCAATTTCCACTGAGAGCAAAGGGCAAAAGCCAGGGCCATTTCATCCCCTTAGAGAGATAAGGGCTCTAAGGAGAGAAGCCAGCTTTGCCGGTTTGACCTGGATAAAATTAGCAGCCCACCGTGAATCACAGCATGGTGCTTCACTGAAATATGGATCCTTTCAACATAGGTTTAGAAAAGGTCTAGGAGGGCAACTGTGGAGTTGTGAAGGAGACAAGTTATTCGGCAGAGCCAAATGGAGACCTACTGTATGTGTAGTAGCTCCCTTCCCAGGCAGAATACTCGAATACTGAACTAGGATTCCTACAGCTCCCTGACTCCTGAATCTGAAAGTCTATAGGAGAGTTAATTCTAATATAAACATCACTTTTCAATTATGTTCTAAATAATTTTCAGGTACAGTACCGTGGAAAGAATACTGAATTCTGGAACCTAGACCCAACTCCACAATTAAGTGACCCGACAAGTCAGTCATTCAGATCAAGACCTTGTGACCTTATATTTTAAGTGAGGAAACTGAGTTTGATCTCTAAAATCCTTAATATTCTAATGCTCTAAAAATGTTTTTAGATTTTAAAAATGGTTTTAAAAATGTCCTCTCCTTTCCACTCCCAATAATGGCCCCCGCCACTTTACAGATAACCAGGTGGTGGGAAGGTATTGCTAATCTGCAGTTATTCCTCCAGAATTTGCCAAGTGAACACTAACAATTCTCGGGTTTAGGGCTTGGAGGACACATTAGACTGCACAGCAACGGAAATCCAGTCCACGAATGAACGCATTGAGAATGTACTAACCATGGAATAAACAAAGAATAACTAGGTGTACTTATTCTCTAGACTCTGCTTTTTACCAATGTAGCAGATTACTCACCGTCTGGCTTAAATGGAATTTTATTCTTATAAAAGCGAAGATTGCTCAAGTCATTTTGATATCGGATATCTTTGAAGTTCTGCTAAAGAAAAAAATAAATCAATCTCCAGCATATGGACATATTTTAAAAAGCACAAAGATCCTTCTTGCATGTTTGTTGATTGGCCACAAAATAAGAAAAACAGAAGGGAAATATTTTATAATCATTTTAGGGAAAAAAAATCATTCCATATCTTACTGGGTACTGGTGTCGGTATTTGTACAAATCCCTCGCAGCATAAAAACTTCTCTTTGGTTTGGCAGTTGCTTCAGTGGAATCAGCACCCTGAAATAAAAAGTGAGATTCCATTCACATATTGAAGCAAGATAATTTCACTGAGAAATTTCCAGAACAAACAATGAACATTCATAAAGAAAGCCGAAAAATATCAAGCTGTCCAGATTACTAAAAATATTTTAATGTTCTTTTAATCTTGTTTACTAACAACATTTATTGGCATTCCATCTTCCTGATTTAAACCCAGTAACATTTGTCCTCAGGTGTTTTACTAAATAACAAACTTTATTATTCACCAAAAGCACATAGAGGCTAAATGTTATGGATCAATATCCATTAAAAATAGAATTCAAAATAAATTTAAGACATATATTTTACCATAGGTCACACAACTGTTTATATGACAAAACTTATTTTAGAATACTGTACATAATACTTTTAAAAAAGTAAGATAATAAATCAGTGCTACATAGAAAATTGTCATTAATTTCGCAACATTTAGATTCATTTGGGAATCAAGTAATTGATGTTAAGAAAAAGAGGCTTTTAAAACAAACTAAATAGCTTTTTAAACTCCATCTTTCATAACACCATAACAAGTGCACAAAGGCATGAGTATTCTGTTAATTCACTGATAATACAATGTAATATAAACTAGCAAATTTAAAATATATACACACAAAGAAATGAAAAGCTCTCAAAAGGAATGAGCTTCAGATTGCAATGACTTATATGTAATAATTTATTCATACTATTTATATTCTGAAGAAAATACCCACCACCATGAAGTAATTTTTAAAATACAAGATGTAGATCAATGTAATCAAATTACATTCCATGTGTACACTAAATAGCACTATAATGTGCAAGTGCTTCGTATCCAGGGTCTCCCAGCAGGACAATGAGGCTGACCACGACGACAACCCTTTTCTCATCACCCCCTATCCCATCTGTATCCTGTAAGCAATTTTTGAAGTGGTGTGATTCTCGCTATTACTACAAGTACAGAGATACCTTAATACCACATTCTCTGATGTTCAACATTAGCTACTCCATCATGTTACATAAGCAAGGAAGTTTAAATTCTGTTCCTTGCCACACATTTCAAAATAGCTCTGCCTAGCAAGTTTCTGAATCTATTTAGTCTGAGCTACAACCACATGAATCATCATCCTACATTTGTATAGAAAGCACTTTTGCATTTACAAAGCACTTACGTGTATATTATTTCATTTGATTCTTTAACACACCTCGCTGGCAGGTATTAGTGTTTCCATCTGAGAAACAAGGTAAGCCAGGCTTAGAGAAGTTCAAAGAGACCCAGAACTCAATGACAGGAAAGGAACTAGAATCCCATGATCTGAGCTCAGAGTCCAACTAATTAGGTACAAATCAATTTCAGTTCCACTAAAAGTAAAGGATCGCTACAGAAACTTTGGTATAATTTCAACAGCCCAAGCCTTGAAAGCA
>PVJI01023656.1:0-23184 GCA_004026765.1 Micronycteris hirsuta
TTGAGGTGGTGGTGGGAGGAACTCCCTGCCTCACAGGAGAGTTCATTGGAGAGACCCACAGGGACTTGGAACTACACAAGTCTGCCCAGCCACCCCGGAGCCAGCACAGAAGGGCCCAACTTGCTTGTGGGTAGCGGGGGGAAGTGCAGAGAGAGGAGCAAGTGCCATTTTTCTCTCAGGGCCCGCCCCACAGGTAGCGTCACAACACAGCAGTGTGGGTTACCCCGTCCTGGTGAACAACTAAGGCTTCACCCCTTAAAGTAACAGGTGCACCAAGAAAAAAATGGCCCAAATGAAAGAACAGATCAAAGCTCCAGGAAAAAATACAACTAAGTGGCCAAGAGATAGCCAACCTATCAGATGCACACTTCAAAACACTGGTAATCAGGATGCTCACAGAATTGGATGAAAATTGGTCACAATTAGTTGAAGAAATGAAGGATATGCTATAAGGAAATGAGGGGAAATGTGTAGGGAACCAATAGGGATGAGAAGGAAACTGGGATTCAAATCAATGAAGTGGACCAGAAGAAAGAAAAAAACATCCAACTAGAAAAGAATGAAGAAACAAGAATTCAAAAAAATGAGAAGAGGCTTAGGAACCTCCAGGACTTCTTTAAACATCCCAATATCTGAGTCATAGGGGTGCCAGAAGGAGAAGAGGAAGACAAAGGGATTGAAAACGTACTTGAACAAATAATGAAGGAGAACTTTCCCAAGCTGGTGAAGGAAATAGACTTCCAGTAAGTCCAGGAAGCTCAGAGAGTCCCAAAGAAGTTGGACCCAAAGAGGAACACACCAAGGCACATCATAATTACAGTACCCAAGATGAAAGATAAGGAGAGAAGCTTAAAAGCAGCAAGAGAAAAGGAGACAGTTACCTACAAAGGAGTTTCCATAAGACTATCAACTGATTTCTCAAAAGAAACTTTACAGGCAAGAAGGGCCTGGAAAGAAGTATTCAAAGTCATAAAAGGCAAGGACCTACATCCAAGAATACTCTATCCAGCAAAGCTATCATTTAGAATGGAAGGGCAGATAATGTGCTTCCCAGATAAGGTCAAGTTAAAAGAGTTCATTATCACCAAGCCCTTATTATATGAAATGTTAAAAGGACTTATCTAAGAAAAAGAAGATAAAAAATATGAACAGTAAAATGATAACAAATTCATAACTATTAACAACCAAACCTAAACAAAAACAAAAACAAACTAAGCAGATAAGTAGAACAGGAACAGAATCACAGAAATGATTCTGAATCATAGAATCACAGATCACATGGAGGGTTATCAGCAGGGGAATGGGAGGGGGAGAGAAGGGAAAAAGGTACAAGGAATAAGTAGCATAAATGGTAGGTAGAAAATAGACAGGGGGAGGTTAAGAATAGTATAGAAAATGGAGAAGCCAAAGAACATATATGTATGACCCATGGACATGAACTAAAGCAGGGGGAATGTGGGTAGAATTCAGTATGCAGGGCAGAGGGGAATAAAGGGGGGAAATGGGGCAACTGTAATAGCATAATCAATAAAATATATTTTAAAAACAAAACAAAAAGAAGAAACAAAGTAAATTTCCTTCAAGGAGCAACACATCCACACCTTCTACAGAAATTGTTTATCTGGCTTAAAATGCAGGGATAATTGGTTGTAGAGGTTGATGGCAGATGGATAAAGAAATCCAGAAGTAGGGGAAGCAGATCTAAATGACCTGCAGAAATTACAGAGCTTGGGGGAGTGTGTGTGCACTTGGGGCAGAGCATTGATGGTACTGCCAATGGCTATTGGATAGGGTGCACCCTAGGCAATGTATGTAGCTTCTTTTTATACCATATTGCCCTCAACTGTGGAAATAACTCCTATCTTCCTGAGTTGCTATAAAGAAAGGAAAAAGAAAGTTGTAGAGCACCAAACATAAGCTGCCGCTACCTCAAAAATTTCCCCACACCAGCTCTGTACCTGAACAGAATCTATTTTTCACTCTCTACTGAATCTTTGTCATAAAAACAAAGCCAAACATAATTTTAAAACCTTTTCTTGTTCTCCTTCCCCCACAGCTACTGGGCCATTTCTGTGTTCCTCTTAGCAGAAAAGCTCCTTTGGAATGTTGTCTTTTCTCACTGTCTCCTCCTCTCCTGCTACTCTTTCTCTAACTCCAGCTTGACTCTCATCCCACAACTTCTCTGGAGCTGCAGTCTGACTTTCAAGTGGTGAAATTTCATGGTCAATCCTCCACCGTCATCAGTGACACAGTTTGTCACTCCCTTCTCCTTGATTAACTTTTTAACTTTGTTTATCAGACACTCTACTTTCTTGGCTTTTCTCATACCCAGATAACTGGTCACTCCTTCTTTATCACCTTTGTGGGTCCTTCTCCCTGGACACTGGACATTGGAGTGTTGAGAGCTTCAGTCATCATTTTTTCCCTCTACTTACTCAGTCCCTTGGTGATCTTATCAAAAGTCATGGATTTAAATGCCATTTATCTTCTAATAATTTCAGTTATGTAGCCCCAAACCAGACCTCTTCCTAAACTCCAGCCTCAATGAGTCCACAACTGACTACTGGCCACCTCCTCTTTGATGTCTAACTGGCATTTCAAATTCAATGTTTAAAACAAAAATGCCACCCCCACCCCACCCCATCTGCTTTTTCTGTAGTCTACCACATCGTAGTTGATAACAATGTGTTCTTCTAGTTGTTCAAAGACAAACCCTTGGAGTCACCTTCACTCTTTGTTCTCTTCACAGCTCACTCCCAATCCTCTAGGAAATCTTAAATGACTTGAGCCTTTGACTATTTCTCACCACCTCCACTGCTGCCATGCTGGTTTGAACACTGTCATTTCTAATCTAGATTAGTATAAAAGTCTCCTGAATTTTACCCTGATCCCTACTAGGAAGCCAGAATGATCTTTTCAAATGTGCTATTATCATTATCAATCCTTTGTTTTTATTGTTGTTGAAGTACAGTTATCTCCATTTCCATCCTCCACTCCTCCTGCCCCACCCATCTCCACCTCCCACCCTCAATCCTACCCTCCTTTGGCTTTGTCCATGTGTCCTTTAAACATATTCTTTAATGAGCCTTCCCCTTTTTTGCCTATAATGCCCCTGCCCCTTCCCCTCTGATTACTGTAAGTTTGTTCTTTATTTCAATGTCTCTGGTTATATTTTGCTTGCTTGTTTGTTTTGTTGATTAGGTTCCACTTATAGCTGAGATCATATGGTATTTGTCTTTCACTGCCTGGTTTATTTCACTTAGCATAATGCTCTCCAGATCCACTCATGGTGTTGAGAAGGGCAGGAGCTCCTACTTTCTTTGTGCTGCATAGTATTCATATCAATCCTTTTCTCAACCACTTGCAATGTCTCTCCATTTTATGAAGAATAAAAACCAGTCTTAAAATGGATCATATGGCCCTTGTTCCTTCTTGGTCTCCATTTTCTACTACTGTCTCCTTTCATTCCAGCCACACTGTCCTACTTTCTGGTTTTGGAAGGAAGAAATACTCTGCTTTAGGAACTTTACTCTAGCTGTTTCTTTGCCTGAAACACCCTTCCCCTAGATATTTATGTGGTTAATATCCTTACCTCTTTCAAATCTTCTACAAATGTCAGATTCTCAATGAGGACTACCTAAATAGACCATCCTCTTTAACATAGACACTGTTCACCAACCTACCATTAGCACTCTCTTTTTTCCTATATTAATGTACTTCTTTTCTCCCCATAGCACTTACTATCTTTTAAATATTCTATATATTGTACTCATTAATTACATTTATTTTGTTTTTGTCCTCCTCCACTAGAAGGTAGGCTCCTTAAGAGCTGGAATGCTTATCTGTGTTGCTCAGTGACTACCTAAAGTGCCTAGAACAGTGGGGTACACATAGGGGCACTTAATAGCTATTTTTTAATGAGTAATTGATTGAATAAACTGTAATTGAACTGAAACTGATTCAACAGTGGTATAGTCGTCTCCTCTATATTAATCTGTGGGAAAACTATAAGTACAAATTTAACATGTCTAAAACTAAAATGTCAGTGGTGCCCCCACCTCATTCCAAGAGATCTTTTTTTTCTGTAGCCTTCCCCATCACAGTTGATGGCAATTTATTCTTCTACCAGCACCCACTCTCTCACTTGATTCCAAGGGGGAGGTGTAAATCTGCTTTTTAAAGTTTAGCTTATCAGTTGCAATAAAAATGTGTACCAGTTACCTGGAGTTAAAAATCAAAAGAAGTCAGTTAATATAGACTTTCATCTCTAGAAATGGATTTTTTAAAAATTAAACAACTGTGTATGCACAATGTTTACACAGTCAATGAATCATCATTTGAACTCAAATCTTATGTTTAAAAAGTGATCTGATAGATTTCTGTCAAAAATTCCCTGTTTTCCAAAGTATGTTCTTTTGAACCCCAAATCTAAGAGACATTTAGTGAAATAAGTATACTTAGGTCCAATAAAATAGTAAAATGACTCAGTGGTGTGTTAGAGCAAACTCTTGCTGGCTTACAAGAGCCAAATGTACACAACGCTCCCTATCTTCACATCAGTAGCTTGAATCTGCTGTGTTGGGAGTACTCACATCAAGGAAATAGGCAATTGACAATAAGCAAATGTTGTAAATCAGACCTGATTAGATTTAGATAAAATTTAATAAGAGAATCAGTGTTAAACATCTACTACTAAACAAAATCTACATTTGCATGTTAAAATTGTGGAGAAGTTTGGGGAAAAAGTTAATTTATCTTTGTCTTCCTGTCTTACTAAATGTGCATAACTGTGGAAATAGCTTTTATTTTGGGGATTTGGGGGTTTTAAGTGTGTGTGTTGATCTTGGACACACATTAGCACTCTACTAGAATACTCTGTGAAATGCTGTGATAGTGGAAATTACATTGAATTTTTTAGTCTAAAAAATTATGGAATTGGGGGACAGGCTGAGTGGAGGGAGGTGAAGGGAGAAAAGTGGGACAACTATAATAGCATAAACAATAAAGTATTTTTTTTAATGAAAAAAAAAAATCCCTAGGTTTTCAAATGTGTAATCTGGGGCAACGTATTCCTTTATGTGAACTGGGAAAAACAACTAATTTGTAAGATTTAAAAAAGACTTAAAATGAAACAAAGCCTGTAACACTTTGTGACATATATTAGGTAAAAATGTTGATTTTTCTCTTCCCCACTCCCATTTCCCAGTGGTTTTGAAAAATATAATTAACACTAAGAAACTCCCTATTGTGAGAATGAGAATTATCATCCAGAATCTTATTTCTCATTACATAATCATATGTACAAATTCATAATCAAGAACGAGAAATTTCTTGTATTCACCATTTTATTTGTAACACTATTTTGAAAGGTATTTTTTTCTGAACTTAGATTTAAATTTAATTCATCATTAAATAGTTTGTATGATAATTAAATAAATTTTGCTATAAAATTTTAGAGGTTTTAGTTTGTTTGTTTATTTGGGGCATATTATCTGGTCTTCTCAATTTTTTATTGATGAGTTTTCTTATACCCAGGATTATGGAAACATCTTTGCATTTTATTTCTTTGACACAATTTAGTCTACTCCAAATTATAAGTGTAGATTTTGTTCCAACAAGCTTCAGTTGTGAGTGAGTTGTCTTTATATCTGGTGGGTACTTTTTCCCTAATAAACAAATTATTCTCTATATGCTGAGTGTGTATTACATAAGGGGCCATAAACTCTTCTTAGGTAAAATAAATTGTTTATTATGAAGATCAAATGGATATTTATAGTAGTTTCTAAGAAATGTCCCTTTCCAAACAACCACAATCCCAACTCAAGGAGTTGTTCTTTGCCAAAGTCAACTTGTCTGGTACTAAATAGTTTCAAGCGAAGTCCTAACAACCTTCATCGGAATTATATAGATATTCCAAATGTTTCAAAACCACTATTAAAAAATTCTTCTGATGTGCAAATTGGAGACAGTAGATTATGTAAGGAAAAAAACCTCTTTTTTTTCTGAAGTGCTATTTCCTGTAGGAATGTAGTCAGGACACACCTTGACTTGTATGTGCCATGTGCTTTCCATTGGCTCCAGGACTCCATGGGCTCATTCTCTGGACTCCAGGGCGGCTGAGTGAGTGGAAAAGTCATACATGTACAAATGGGAAAACCCCTTGGCACTAGTAACAGAGCTTTTACAGACATCGAGTTTGGGATCCAGATCTGTAAAAAGTCCTAATCATCAATGACAATCTAAAAGACCTTCCTTCCTAGTTGCCAATTGACACAGAAACACGAAATGATCAGCTCTAGACATTATGGGGATGGCAAAGATTTTTCTTTCCTGTTATCTCTAGGAATGCATTGTCTCTCGGATCTTTTCAATGTGTGTATACATTTCTGTGAAGAGGAAGTAAGCACAATTAAGAACACCCATCAGCAAAAGGCCTTGCAGGTGCTCCAGGTGTGCTTTATTGCATTGTGTTGATTTTGCCACAGCCGAAATTCTTATGTACTAAAATAGTCATTTTGAATTCCATTTAATGCATAAGCAAAAGCCTTTGCCAAGGAGAGATTATAGCTGGAACACAGATGTTAATAAGCTACATAACTAACAACAACAACAGAAGTTAAACTGCTCTTCTATGCACCTTTGCTAGAATTTGACAGTATTATCATAAAAGACTTAATTTTATAGGTACAAAATATTTGTTATTTTCTTTAATTATTAGTAAATTAATTGGTTTTCCATGTTTGTAAATTATAGTTCAACCTTTAAAAATTTTGTTCATATCTTTTGCATATTTTAATTGAGTTTTCATCAATATTTCTTATGTAACTCATGTGAACTCTGTATAAAATAAATTTACCTTTTATTTGTTGAATATCTGGATTTGTAATATCACTCAATTTTTATTACTTTTTTGTACAAAGAGAAGTTTAAAATTTTTACATAGTCAAATCTATCACACTTTTCATTTCTCGTTTTTTCTATCACATCTAATCTTAGTGCATTTTTTCTGCCTTGCAATTTGCTAAACATACAATCTTATTTTCACCTAGCTTTCTAAGACTTAATTTATATTTAATTTCATAATACATCTGGAATTTATTCTAATCCCTTGTGTGAGTTAAGAGCTCAACTGATGTTTTAAAATAGCAAATTAACTACCCTAATATTTACAAAGTAATCTTTTTTTCCCCTTTAAATTGCGAACCTTAGCAAGATGGATTGCATACGACAAGGAGTCTTCATCTGAGGACTAGGCAGGGTTAGGTCCTACTCTCAGCTGCTTATTAACTGTGCAATCCTGAGCAAGTCCATTTATCCTTCTGCTCCTCAGTTTGCTCATCTGTGAAGTAGGGGTAATAACATCTAATGGCCAGAGTCATTGCGCGAAAATGTAGCACAATTGTGGAACAAAGTCCATGGGACATAATTAGAGCCACCGAGAGTATTACTAGTGTTCACCTCCGACCAGTTGTGAAAGGCAAATCCCTTAAGATGACCTAACGACTCTAGTGCCTGCAGTTTTTTTCCTACTTCTCCCCACCTAGTCACTCTCTGACCTCATCTCCTCCCTTTAGGTTGCCCCATTTCCACCACACTGGCAACCTCACTGGCTCCGAATGAGCTAGGCTTACTCCTGCTTCACATCTTTACTCTTTCTCTTTTTCCTCCCTGGATGTTTTCTCACATTCACACCTGGTTTGCTCCCACACTTCTGTAAAGTCTTTGCTCAGCTGATACCTACTTGTGGAGGCCTTCCTTAGGCACCACATTTAAAGTTGGACCTTCCTACAACACTCTCTCTCATCCTTGTTTATTTTTCTCCACAGCACTTACCCATCTCAATATATTTTATTTATTTGCTTATTGTCTGTCTCAGCCCTACCCTGCCCCATGATAAAGACATCCACAGGGTCAGGGCTTTTCCCTCGTGTTGTTCACAAGGGTATCCCCAGGGTTGTGAGTTAAGAGCTCAACTGATGTTTTAAAATAACAACAGATAGGGTTGGCAGTAGTGTCTGGCAGATAGCATGTGCTCCATAAGTTACTGTTGAATGAGCAAATTATTCAACATTTTAAGTTATGTTGTTTGTTTCAACTGGCTAAGGAGTGAGGAGAGACTATCAAATCAGAAACTAAAAATGAGAGAAAGATTAAAAAAAATTTTTAAACCCATTCTTAGATATTACCTATCTTTCTATACACTGCAAAACAAAACAAAGTGAAAACAGAAAGTTGCACTATCTTTTGATATCAGCATTTTGTGACATTCTCTGCATGACTTGGGGAAATTAGATTTACTCCTAGCTTTTTGTTTACATAATCAGATGTAGAGTCAAAGGATGTCTTTGTTCTTTATTCTAATGTTTTTCTCTTTAATTTATTGCATTTACCTATGAGAATTGCAATAATCTCTTAAACTGTATGAACTGTACTACCAAAAACCTGTCAAATAAACTGTTCTCACTCCTGTAAACTCATAGACGTGGGTTCCCTCTGGGTCGACACAAAGGGAGTGTTTCGCTTTGTTTTGTCCTAACTTTTCCCAAGCCTATATAATCTCTTTTAATGGGTCCTTCTCCCACTTTTCCTATTTGCAAATGATTTAGAGTAGAATTCCTTAACTTTCTTTTTCAGATATCCATTGCCTTGCATGACCAGAAGAGTCTTAACATTATAAAAAACAGGGGGGAGGGGAACGACTTCATTCTCTAAGCAGCAACTCTCATCACCCTTCATGGACATGAAGTAGAGACAACCTGCTAGAAAGAGCATTTTGCTCTTGCCGTGGCAACCTCCTGATTCACTGCTCTCAGAAGTCCTTAAATAGTTGAAGCTGATATAACCACTATCAAAATTACCCCTTGGGCCCACGTTTACTGCTAAGTACCCAATTGAAACATTTCTTTGGATGAAGGTAAAACAACCAGTGAGCGCTTGCTCATACATGAAGAGACAGGCACCTCAAAATCAGGATGCCTTGCCTGGTATAAGCAGGGATGACTCAGATGACCTGGATTTGAAGGAAAATAAACCAGCCAGCAGCATGGTGCTCATTTCACTGACAAAAAGGTTCTCTGTGTCATACTGATTACTGCAAACTTGTTCTGTTCTTTAGAATCAATAAAATAACCTCAAGAAGTTTTTGCTCCATCAGTGTTTACGTTGGGTGCTTAAGTTTTTCTAATTTAGATCTTGTCTTTACCTTTAACTCTTGAATGTTCATAGTAGAAGAGGAATTTATTAGTAGAGATTATCCATTTGCAGACATTTGTAAGGTCTCATGTTGTCTGATTGCTATCCTGAACTCTGGTGGATGCTGTGAAGTACATAAAAAACTACAAAATACTGTCTCAGGTTTCAGGGAATCCGTACTTGAATTATTGATGGAGAAGTGGCCTCAAGGCCTATTTGCTTACTGATTTGCATGGAAGGGAAGGGCCTCTGAGGAGGAAGTTCACACGGAAAGGCTTGCAGTGGGAAAGAGCTGGAGGTGGAGGGCGTATGCCTCTCTCCCAGTCTGGCCCATGGACTAACTAGGTGAGGGCTTTCTCAAAAGAGAAGCTGAAGATAGAAGCTGAAGAGGGGACTCTGAGAGCTACCGAGGCTCTTGGAGAGCTGCTGTGAGGGCTCAAAGACGAGGAACAGCGTGTAATGGAGACAGGGTGATGTGCAAGGGGCACAAACAGCGCAGTGCAGGTGCCCACAGGCCTACAGCCGGCGGATACTCAAGGTTTATACTCTGGTGGTGGGTCCAGGTGCTAATGGGCACAGGACAAAGTGGACATCACAGGGACCATTGTGGACCAAGAGAAGAGGACTCTTGGTGAGCACATGTGAGAACCAAGGAAACCTCAGAAATAACTGGGAGGGATTTGTGGTGGAGGGGCGAGGCCCTCATTGTGAAAGTAGATGCAGTGATATAGTAAATCTTCCCTATTACTCAGTGTTCCCTTAGTTGTACCCATATGTTTAAGCTTATTTTCCTGAGATGATTTCTGGAATCTTTCCAATATTAAAAAAAAAAAAAAAAAAAGATGTTGGTGAGGCAGTTCTTTCCAGGACATAGCTAGTCAGAGAAGGAGTGACCTGCACGGAGAAAGAGGAGAGATTTGAAGTTAGGTCAGTCCTGCAAAAGTGAGGCGAATATGTGAATGTCACTTTCCACTTCTCTTTACCCCCATCAGAGGATTTTTGGTTACTAAAATGACTTCAGGAAGCTATAAACCCTTAGACTGATAGAGAATAGGAGCAGAAGGAAACATTCTAATGGAGTCAAGTGAAATACAGTGCCCACATGAAGCAGTACATTTACTTGGCAGGGAACTCTCCAAGGGACCACACACTCTGCTGACTATCTCTTCTCTCTCCGGCTGCTTCAGTAAGGCAAAGGTTGATTGCTGTGTGAGCAAGGCAAAAAATAAAAGTAGAGACTCGTTTAATACATGCCACTCTTAATTATTACTAGCTGCACATGAGCATGCTTCTTCTAATCAAAAGATCATCAAGTGGAGATAACTATTTACTTCTCTGAGTAGTCCTACCATCTCCACTTTTTTCTCTTTTATTATCTGACGTTTGATCCAAATCCTACTTATGTTAATACAATGATTAGAAACCTGAAAAAGGATCTGCAGCTAGTCTTCTCCTGTTTATTGTGACTTCCACAAGTTTCAAAATGCCTGGGATTGTTTTTTGCTGGCATGTTACTTGCTTTTGAAAAATGTATCATAAGAAGATTAAAGCCAACATGCAAGAAATAACTTTTATAAGTGACATCATCCCCTTTTTCCCTTCATTACCTCCAAAAATAACTGGTTTTAGGGATATTTCATTAGTGAGTCTTGGGGATAAAAATTCATTCTTCTCTGAATATGATTTAAAGTAAAATATTAATAGATCTCATTTATAGGTAAGATCACAGAAGAAATATTTCATGTTTGTTTTTTATTAGGAGTATCCATCCAAAATGAAATTATTTTACATGTTTGCCATGTCAGAAACTGTGAGGGATCTATGGTTCACCTTACACAGGAGCTAACAACGTAACCTGCCAGTGTTTTGTAGATGTTGGCAGGAGACATGAGACTCTTGGGTAGAAGACAAAGAACTTTACGACTCAGACCAAAAACCATAAGCCAAGTATTAGCATTTTTGGTGGCATTCCATAGCCCCAGGTGACGTATGCACACACAGTAGGTTACAAGATAGGAACCCTGAGTTTAGGGAATTAGAATCTTTTACAGAGTGCGCTTTGTCCTTTGCTCCAGAGAGAAGTGACTTTCTTTATCTTCAAAAGCTATATGGTACATTTGCACAATGGAATTCTACGCAGCAGAGAGGAAGAAGGAGCTTATACCCTTTGCAACAGCATGGATGGAACTGGAGAGCATTATGCTAAGTGAAGTAAGCCAGGCAGTGAGGGACAAACACCGTATGATCTCACCTTTAACCAGAACATAATCAACAAAAGCAAAAAGCAAGCAAAACTTAACCAGAGACATTGAAATTAAGAACAATCTAACAATAGCCAGGGGGGAGGGGGCAATGGGGAGAAGGGTTTACAGGAACCACTATAGAGGACACATGGACAGAACCAAGGGTGGGGAGGGAGGCAGGGAAGGGAGGTGGGATTGGAGGGGGAGGGGAGGGGAGAGTATGCAGACAACTGTAATTGAACAACAATAAAGTAAAAAAAAACAGCTATTCACTATACAAACATCTTTGAAAACACAGTCCAGATCAAAGGCAGTCAATATTTCTGCTCACAAGTGCAGAACAGGAGCTGATCATTGAGAATTGTGTCCCAATCACACACATATTTTTAAAAGTTAATGTTCATGTCATAGCAAATTATAAAAATTAAAAGTTCTAAGTGCCTCAAAGGAACTATAATATGAATTTTACCTTATTTTTAAAGATATTTTATTTATTTATTTTTAAAGAGAGGGGAAAGGAGGGAGAATAAGAGGGAGAGAAACATCAGTGTGTGGTTGCCTCTCACGTAGCCCCCACTGGGGACCTGGTCTGCAACTCAGACATATGCCCTGACTGGGAATCGAACTAGCAACCCTTTGGTTTGCAGCCTGTGCTCAATCCACTGAGATACACCAGCCAGGAATGAATTTTACTTTATAATATACAAACTTAATTTATATGCAAGTTGGATTCATTTTCCAGTTAATATTTTTTATAAATATAAACACATAATGGTGATAATATAAAAGTCATTCTTTTCTAAAGTGACAAATTTCTATTTAAATTGAAGTTTTTAATAAAGTTAGCAATCAAATGGAAAACCAATTGAAGAAGACCTTTGCAGAATACACTCAATTACAAGAAAATTTTGAAGAGAAATAGATTTTGTCTTTTTGAAGTATTGAGTTGAATGGGAAACACTGGTATAAATGAATAATCGAATGGAAGGTTACTTGTTCTTCTTGACAGGAAGGAAGCTCTTGAGCTGGGCATTGGACCACTGAGAACACAGCTGGAGATGAAGTCTGTACAACGGCAAAAGGATACCTAAAGAATACAAGACAGAAAGAAAGGGAATCGATCCCATTCAGTCCTTTCTAGTGACAGATAAATACTAGCTGATTGGTGTTTTTTCTGTTAGAAATACTTGATTTCTGAAGTGCAAGTTCTTATTTTTTGTTTTATATTATTTCACTTTCCCCAATTCAAACCAGGAAACATAATAATCCTATAAACCATAAATACACATAATTTGCTTAGATACTGAAAATTTCAGTGGGTTATGCTCTCATTCTCCAGAAATTAATAAAACTTTAAAGACTAGCTTGTTGAAAATTAATTAAATTGAATCTCTTCCACTCACTTATTGATAAAAACATCCATCCTCTTGGCTTCTGGCATTTTTAGATGCTCAGACAATATGTCTTTGTGATCCATGACGATGCTCATATTGACCTGTGTAAACATTCTTACACAATATAATTTGAAGTTGCAAGAAAGCTGTCTACTACAATTTCCCCTAAACTAGTGACCAAAAAGAAATTGAATAAAATATATTCTGGCATCAAAGTACATTAAGTTTGTAAGTGGAATTTTTTACCCCATAAATGATAAAGTTTTCATTCCAGAACCAAGCTACCCGGGTCCAAATCCTTGTTTCACCACTTACTAGCAGTGTGAACACAAACAACTTACTTCACCTGCCTATACTTCAGTTTCCCCAGCTCGAAAGTGGAAGTAATAATAGTTTTCACCTCAGAAAGCTGCTAGGAGGACGATATGAGTTAATACATGAAACATCTTTAGAACAGTGCCTGGCACTTAGGAAGCCCCTTATAAATGTTCACTATTATTATCTCAAAACTAGCATTTTTTCCTTCCATCTTTTCTGATCAAAATGAAGTTTAGACTTTGGCATACAAAAATATTTACATCAACATGAATACTGTGAGCACAGTGTCAGACACATGGTGAACATTTAGTAATTATTTCTTGAATGACTATATCAAATGAATACATAAACTGGTGATGTGCATATTCTCACCCCTTTATTCTCATTTTACCACAAATCTAATAATCATATTGAAAATTCAGTGCAAGGGGCTAGCGAATCATCCTGAAGCTAAGCCAGTGCCCATGGGAACGTGTTGTGCCCCTGCTTTTGCCAGCGCTGGTTGCTTCCTCTCTCAGGCAGTCTGATGTCGTTTTGGTCAGCACACATCTGCTTCTTTCTCTCTCATGGCGTTAACTCTCAGGGTGGCCTTCTGGATAGGACAAGACAGATATGTGCCCTAAGCTAAATTAGATAATGAAGGTGGAAAGTAAAATTTACTCAGTCACATAATGCCCTTTGAGATTATATAGAATGAAAAATAAAATTATATTTGATTTCTCCATTGTCTGATAATTAAAACTCAGAGTAGTGGCATTTCATCCATATCTGATCCACAGATTTGAGCCTCCATCACCTTTAGGTAAAACCTATTTGTAGTGTCATTTGGTCAGAAAGCTCTTGAGTGGAAAGGGCTGTCTCTGGGGTGTGTTTTATTTTTAATTCTACACAATGACTCAAAGTTGTTCTATTTCACTGCTTGACTGAGTGTAGACTGAAGTAACCTGACAGATAGTTTTTGACATGTCTTGACAATGTCCTGATGCCCCACCAAAAACTTAGCTATGGTGAGAAACCAGGCGTAACTTGGCCCTATTTGGAGTGGACTCAGTGTGGGGAATTGTAGGGGCACAATTCCTAAGCATCAAGAACTATATGAATAAGAGGGTAGGTGGAGCCTCAGCAGGTATTAAAAATGCCAGAGAACTTTTCAAAGCTCTAACAGCACTGCCATTTATGTTAGAATGTAAAGGACTTATTTTCTTCTTAAGCAAAGTAAACTTGTTAGCACAAGTTAGCTCCTGATATTAAACTGACTTGGAAAGAAGGGGCACAAATTGTGTAATTTAGGTTTATTTTAGTAGTTCTGGAAAGCCTCCACTACAGAGTAAATGGAAGAAAATGGGCTGAGTTGTATCTGCCTTGCCACCAAAATTCATGTTGGAGGCCTAACCCCAAGTGTCTCAGAATGTGACCCTATTTGGAGATAGGGTCTTTATAGAAGTAATTACATTAAAATGAGGTCATCAGGGTGGGCCCTAATCCAATAAGGATTGGTGTTCTCATGAGAAGAGGAAATTCTGACATTGACGCACAGAGAGAAGAATTGCTTATAGCAATTCTACCAAACTATTACAGAGATGGAAGACTAAAGACATTTAAAGGCTGAAAAACAGTGACTCAAACTTCAATTCTGACTGTCAAAAACAGTCATAATTGTCATAAAGAGGATAGAAAGTTTTGATAAACATGGGTAGTGCAACATTTTCACACTCAAGTCTCCACTATTTAATTTTGTACAAAGTCAACCGAAACTTGATTCACTCATCACTAACATGGGCTATAAGGTCCTAGAGACAATTGTGGGGACCTTTCCATCATTTTTAAATGTGAATCTAGTCTACAGAAAAAAATTCTACAAAAAGAGAGCAAAAGAGCCCTCCCTCCTCAAGGAGTTTACAACTATTTGTAAGTGCTGAGTATTCAAAAGACTGAGGGTTCTAAAGCTCCCAGGAGGGGAGACCCTTGAACTGGGATGATCATGGAGGGCTTTGAAGAGGAAGTAAAGTTGATTTTCTCTTTGAAAGCTGAGTGGAGACTGAATATGAAAAAAAAAAGATGGATATGTTCCAGATAAAAGCAAAGAGGTAGAAAATGCAATGTATTTAGTACAGTAACAGGAACAGCTTGCCAACGTGGAAGCCTGTGCACACTGGAGAAAACACCTTCAGGTAATAGTGTTTTAAGTTTTTCTGAACAAGTCCTTAAAAAACAATGAGGTCATTTGACTAGTTGTGGGGGACAAAGGAACTTGTCTTACTATTAGAATTAATCAGGGCTATTGTGAATATTATAGCAGGTAAATGTTTCGTCCTTTGACCTGAATAACAAAACTTAAATATTCTATTTCATCCCATTGACGCTTGGGGATATTTGGACAGAGACTGCACTACAGTTACTTTTGCTCCGTCTAAGAAGAAAATATTTGCCAAAGAAGTGAATGAAATAAACAACACTCTCAAAGGAATGCTTCCAAAGCGTTAAGATGATGAGTTTCATTCCAACTAGTATTCTAATTATGAATCCTTCTAAGCTTTTCGTCAAAATAGAAATCTGGAGGATTGCCATTTGGCATGGCCCTTTGGCCTATTTAATGCATTCTACATGTCTTTGAAAGCACTGACTGTGCTGTATTTTACAATTTAAGCTTTTAGTTCAGATTAACCTTACTATAGATAATCAAATTATTACATTTTACTATACTGTTAGTCTTCTATGAATTAAAGCAACAGAAATTTACTGAATGTCTACCATGCTCAGAATTAGCTTTAAAGAAGAAATAATGCTAAAATAATTGATGATGATGCTGTGTGATGTATGTGTTTTCTATTAAGGCCATTAAAGGGCTCCAACACCTTGGTAGTTAATAAATGATTTACTCAAATTGAGGTAAGAATTGGTGGAGAGGTTTGGACTTTGATGATGACAAAATAGATTATAGATTTATTGAGAATGGTATTGCTTGGCAAAAGGTGACAGTTCTGCTGTCACTAACATCTTTACAGATGAAAGATGAGAAAAGCAAATGAGAATAGAACTCTATCCAGTAACATGTTGCTCCATATTACCCACATGGACTAGGGTTTACTGAATATGAATGTTGAAGGGAGCTTTGTTGGAGAAAAAAAGCATAAGCATCAGAGAGAGAGGTGAGTATTAAGAGAAGGACAGGGAGGGGTCACCTCATAATCTAGAGCTTGACTTTACTCTTAAAGGTAATGGAGAGGCATTGGTGTCTCTGAGCTGGCATCTAATAAGATTTGAGTAACAGTTAGTAAAAATTATTTTGGTAGCTATCTCCAGGATGTGTTTCATCTAAAGAAGAAAGAAGGAAGGCTACGTGGGATTTTGATCATCTGAGTGAGAACTGATTATAAGCTGTTTTTTATAACTACAATGGTGATGGGGAAGAAGGTCAGAATACTAAAGATGGCATAAAGATTTAATGGAACAACAAAATATGGGTAAAAGTAAAATAAGTAGACCAAGGAGACTCTAAAAGCTGGTAGACATGTAGCATAGAGGGGCTGCCTGTAGGACAGGCTGTTTCAAAGTTTATTTAGGATTATTTTCAAGGGGAGGGATAAGAAACACAATCAGCTATTGTCATAGTAGTTTCCCATGTCTTATAATGGTAGCAGAAGTTTGCATGCATCTATGACACATGCACATATTAATCACAGCTTAAAGTTTCTGACTTCCTTCTCAGCTACTGAAAAAGATGCTAATGAGTATGGAGGTAGGTAAATGCTGTCATGACATCATCCTGGGACTTCTGGCCAAGATGGAGGCATAGGTAGATACACTTTGCCTTCTCGCACACCCGAAAGAAGGACAATAACAAATTTAAAAACAAAAAATAACCAGAACTGCCAGAAAATCAAACTGTATGGAAGTCCAACAACCAAGGAGTTAAAGAAGAAACATTCATCCAGACCAGTAGGAGGGGCAGAGAAGGACAGCCAGGATGGAGAGGACTTGAGGCAAAGTGGCAGCTGGAGGACCGGGGCACTTGAGGAGGCAGCTGGTGGAGTGGGCAGTCCCATATTTGCATGTGGATAAACTGCGAGGAACGACTGGGGAGTGAGACAGACCATTCAACCAAGGGTTCCAGTGCAAGAAATATGGGTTCAAAACCTTTGACTATAAAAACCTGTGGGGATTGTGGCAGTGGAAGAAACTCCAAGCCCCACAGGAAAGTTTGTTGGAGAGTCCCAAAGGGTTATATGTACATAAACCCACCCACCCAGGAATCAGCACCAGAAGGGTCCAATTTGCTTGAGGGTAGGAGGAGAAGTGACTAAAAGCTCTCTAGCCAAGAGCCAAGCAAGCAGCATTGTTCCCTCTTGGACCCCTCCTCCACATACAGCACCATGACACAGAAGCAATGTGGATTGTCCTGCCCTGGTGAATGCTTAAGGCTCCGCCCCTTACTATGTAACAGGTGTACCGAGAAAAAAAAAAAAAAAAAAAATTGGACCAAATGAAAGGACAGATTAAAACTCCAAAAATAGAACTAAAGGATAAAGAGATAGCCAACCTATCAGATGCACAGTTCAAAACACTGATAATCAGCATGCTCACAGGATTGTTTGAGTGTGGTTGCAAAATAGAGGAAGAAGTGAAGGCTATGCAAAGTGAAATAAAGGAAAATGTACAGGGAACTAACAGTGATGGGAAGGAACCAGGGACTCAAATCAATGATTTGGAACAGAAGGAAGAAATAAACATTCAACCAGAACAGAATGAAGATATAAGAATTCAAAAAAATGAGGAGAGGTTTAGGGATCTCTGGGAAAACTGTAAATGTTCTAACATCCAAATCATAGGGGTGCCAGAAGGAGAAGAAGAAGTGCAAGACATTGAAAACTTATTTGAAAAAATAATGAAGGAGAACTTCCACAATGTGGCAAAGGAAGTAGATTTCTAGGAAGTCCAGGAAGTTCAGAGAGTACCAAAGAAGTTGTACCCAAGGAAGCACACACTAAGGCACATCATAGTTACATTACCCAAAACGAAAGATAAGGAGAGAATCTTAAAAGCAGCAAGAACTCCTTTGTAGGAGTTCCCGTAAGACCATCAGCTGATTTCTCAAAAGAAACCTTACAGGCAAGAAGGGGCTGGAAAAAAAGTATTCAAAGTCATGAAAGGCAAGGACCTACATCCAAAATTACTCTATCCAACAAAGGTATCATTTAGAATGGAAGGGCAGATAAAGTGTTTCTCAGATAAGGTCAAGTTAAAGGAGTTCATCATCGCCAAGCCCTTATTATATGAAATGTTAAAGGGACTTATCTAAGAAAAAGAAGATCAAAAAATATGAACAGTAAAGTGACAACAAACTCACAACTATCAAAAACTGAACCTAAGAGTTTTGGGAAGATGGTGGCGAGATAGGGGGAACAGAGTGTACTTCCTCCTGCACACTGGGTGATTTTCTGAGGAACAGGGTGAAAACCCAGCAGTAATCCAGCACATATGATGATTGATGACCAAGATTACAGGGGAATTTGAACATTAATACGGTAAGCAGAGTGCCTCGGAAGAAAAAGGTCCCACTCGGGACCAGCCCGGGGAGCAGGGTGGGGCTTCAGTCCCAGACTCGGCAGCCACCCGGATCCGACGCAAGATTCTTGGGGAGGGAGCCAGATTGGGATTTGGGAGTGGTCAGATGCTTGTTTGGTCTGGCGGGTGTAAATAGGAAGAATTTTTCGGAGAGGAAAAATCGGAAAAAAAATGGTGCTCCGAGACTATTTGGAGAGGCCCCGCCCCCAACAGTCCCGAGGTTGGTGCGCGCTCGGGATCCGCGTGCCTGGGATCGGAGGCCCAGGGAAGTCTGCCTGTAGCACTGGCCCTCGGCCCCACAGCAGCTTGCGCTTCCATCAAGGGGAATTGGAGTCTGTTTAAACTCGGGGACCGAGGCCTTTCCCAGCTCATTCCAGAAGAATTGGGAACAGCTTGCAATCAGCGGCTCTGGGGCCGAAGGTGACTTGCGAAACCAAACAGGGAAAGCTAAGGGCTGTGTACACCTGGCAATCCGTGGACTAATCGTGCACAGTTCAAAAAGACCAGGGACAGTGCACAACTGGGCCCCTCAGCCAGAGCTCTTTGGTGCACATTCCAGGGACAGACAAGAGAGCGAACACAGGCGCACAGCTCAAAAATACCAGGGAGAGTACGCAACCGGGGCCCCTCGGTTGGGGCTTGCTGGCGCACATACCAGGGACAGAGTTAAAAGCGAGCACAGGTCTGCGGAGCTCAGGCCGACAGCTGGGGACAAAGCCCTTGCCACCCAGCCCTGGTGCACGTAGCCAGGCAGGACCAATCAGCTTTGTGGGAATAGGGCAGAAGCACCCCATTGAGGGGAGCTGCAGACCAGAGCTGCAGACCGCACAAACTCTTGACTCAGAGCGGGGGCCAAACTATCCAGAAAGGGCACGGAGAGAACCTATTAGACCAGCAGAGAGAAAATAGGCGTTGGGAGAGCTGCCCCTATCAGGTGCACATCAAAAGACCGTTTGGACCCAGAAGCACACTGAGGAATGGGACTGGTGTCTGGACAACAGCGAAGAATACACCTCAGGAAGGAAGAAAAGCAAAACTAATATCCTCCCAGCCGAACACAGACTGGCCGGACAGCTTTAAAATCAGAAAACTGAGGTGTGAGTAGCCAAAGCAGGCGCGCGCGTCTGTTGGGAGAAGCTCAGTCCCCAGCAGGCCAGAGGTCGGTGCGTACCTGGGGACTGGTCTGCAGAGGCTGGCGATCCCAGCGGGACGAATTGGAGAGTGCACTGACCAGGAGACCCAAGGCCCAGAGCTCTGGACCACCGGGGATGCACCCTGCGAAGCCAGTCAGGGGCGGCTGGGGGTTGTGCCCGACCGGGAGCCCAGGCCCGCGGCTTGCAAGCGCCGAAGCTAGAGACAAAAGCGGTCAACAAATACAGGGGTGTGGAGCTCACTCCTGGAGGGCCTGAGATACAACCCAGCTACTGTGATCGGAGACCTGCGGTACAGACTCCCTCCGTGGGAGAAAAACAGGCCCCATTGAGCTCCACTGAGGGGAGACACAGACCTCACAAACTCTGACTCAGTGTGGAGGTCAGTCAGGCAGCCCAGAACAGGTGCTGCGAATTCCTAGCAACTAGGCTGGAGGCAGGACAGCAGCTAAGAGTGCAGCTCAGGAAGAAAGAAAAGGAAACCTGGTATCTTCCCAGCCTGTCGCAGACAGAAGGACCGGAGGAGCAGCCCTGACCGGACACTGTTAAAGCCAGCCAACAGAAGTCTTTTTTTTTTCTTTTTCTTTCTTTTGTTTTCTCTTTGTTTCGTTGTTTGTTTTTCCCCACCCTTCTTCCTATCTGTCCTTCTATATTTTTTTAACTCCTTCTACTTTCCCTTCATTTAGTATTCCTAGTTTTCTCTTCTTTTCATTTCTTATTTTTTATTATTTTTTATGTTATGTTTTTTTAGTATTATTTTTTCTTTATCTTTCTTTATCCTTTTTTTTTTTGCTTTCTTTTCCTTCTTTTCCTCCCTTACCCTCTCTTCTTTATCCACAGGTGAGACATTAAAACCTGGAATTGTAAAGAGAGTAGAGTGGGACCCAGACAAGTGTCAGCCCACAGAACAGAGTGTGACACAAAATTAACTTCGCTGCTCCAGAGAACTTGACAGATCAATTTAAGAATCAGAGGCTAGCAAGAACAATCCCACAAACAATGGGAAGACAAAGAAACAATCCCCAAATGAAAGGAAAGGAGGAAGCCCCAGAAAGAATGATAAATGAAACAGAGGCAAACCAAATATCAGATATTGAGTTCAAAGCATATGTTATCAGGCAGCTCAAGAAACTCGAGAAGCTTGATGAACTCACAAAACTACCAGAAACTACAGGGAAACTATAATGAACTCACTGAAAACTATGTCAACATGAAAAAGGAAATAGAAACTATTCACAAGGGCCAAGAGGAAATGAAGAATACAATATCTGAACTGAAGAACACGATAGAAGGAATCAAAAGCAGGCTCGATGAGGCAGAGGATCGGATCAGCGAGCTGGAGGACAAGGTTGAAAAAAGCAACCAAAAAGAACAAGAACAGGAAAAGAGGCTCAGAAAGAATGAAGAGGTATTAAGGGAAATGCATGACAACAAGAAACGTAATAATATTCGTATAATAGGGATACTAGAAGGAGACGAAGAGCAGCAAGGGATGGAAAACCTGTTCGAAAAAGTAATGATGGAAAACTTCCCTAATCCGATGAGAGAAAAAGCCACACAAATCCAGGAAATACAGAGAGTCCCAATCAAAAGGAACCCTAACAGGCCCACTTCAAGACACATCATCATTAAAATGGCAAAATTCCAAGACAAAGAGAGAATCTTAAAGGCAGCGAGGCAGAAATAGGAAGTAACATACAAGGGAGCCCCGATAAGGTTAGCAGCTGACTTCTCAATGGATATACTCCAAGCCAGAAGGGAATGGCAAGAAATATTCCAAGTAATGAGAACCAGAGGCCTGCAACCAAGACTACTCTATCCAGCAAGGCTCTCAATCAAGATAGATGGCCAAATAAGGAGCTTCCCAGACAAAAGAAGTCTAAAAGAATACACCTCCTCCAAACCAGCTATGCAAGAGATGCTAAAGGGACTGATTTAAGGAAAGGAAGGGAAAGAGAGAGGGTGAGGAACACAGGTACAAAAAAAATGGCAATGAATAAGTACCTATCAATAATAACCTTAAACGTAAGTGGATTAAATGCCCCAACTAAAAGACATAGAATAGCGGAATGGATAAGAAAGCATGACCCACACATATGCTGCCTACAAGAGACCCACCTCAGGACAAAAGACTTACACAGACTGAAAGTGAAGGGCTGGAAACAAGTTTTCCAAGCAAACGGTCAAGAAAAAAGAGCTGGGGTAGCAATACTCATATCAGACAAAATAGACTTCAAAAAAAGGGCCATAAAGAGAGACCCAGAGGGACACTTTATAATACTCAAGGGAAGAATCCACCAAGAAGACGTAAATATTGTAAATATATACGCACCCAACACAGGAGCACCCAAATACATAAAGAAAATCTTGGAGGACTTCAAGAAAGACATTGATAGCAACACAATTATAGTAGGGGACTTCAACACCCCACTGTCAAAAATGGACAGATCCTCCAAACAAAATATCAGCAAAGACATTGTGGCACTGAACAATGCCCTAGAAAAAATGGACTTAACTGATATATATAGGGCATTTCACCCCAAAGAAGCTAAATACACATTCTTTTCAAATGCACATGGAACATTTTCAAAAATAGACCATATGATAGGACACAAAACAAGTCTCAACAAATTCAAGAAAATTGAAATCATACCAAGTATTTTCTCTGACCACAAGGGTCTGAAATTAGAAACCAACCCAAAGGAAAAAGCCCCAAAACACTCAAAATCATGGAGGCTGAATAGCATGCTATTAAACAATGAATGGGTCAAGGACGAGATTAGGGAAGAAATCAAAAAGTTCCTTGAAACAAATGAAAGTGAACTTACAACAACCCAAAACTTATGGGACACAGCGAAGGCAGTCCTGAGAGGGAAGTTCATAGCAATACAGGCCTACCTTAAAAAAAAAAAACAGAAACACTTTACACAAACAACCTAACCCTACGCCTACAAGAACTTGAGGAACAACAGCAAAGACAACCCAGAGCAAGTAGAAAGAAGGAAATAACCAAGATCAGATCAGAATTAAATGACATAGAGACTAAAAGGACAATTCTAAAGATCAATGAATCCAGGAACTGGTTCTTTGAAAAGATAAACAAAATCGACAAGTCTTTAAGCAGGCTCATCAAGAAAACAAGAGAGAGGACCCAAATAAACTCAATCAGAAATGAAAGAGGAGATATTACAACTGATGCCACAGAAATACAAAGGATTATAAGACACTACTATGAAGAACTGTATGCCAAGAAATATGAAAACCTAGGAGAAATGGACAAATTTTTAGAAAAATATAATCTTCCAAAACTCAATAAGGAAG
>PVJI01023657.1:0-22953 GCA_004026765.1 Micronycteris hirsuta
TGTGTATACCAACTTCTGTTTATCCGTGTATCTGAGGGTGATGATTTGGCTTGTTTCCCCTCTTGGCTATTGTAAAAACTGCTACTATGAACATGTATGTGCAAATATCTCTACAAGAGCCTTTTTTCAGTTCTTTTGGGTATTTAGTCAGGAATTGGATTGCTGGATCATATGGTAGTTTTATTTTTAATTGTTTGAGGACTCTCCATACTGTTTTTCACAGTAGTGCTTCCATTTTACAATGTATACAACAAGAGTGTACAAGAGTTCTAATTTCTCCACATCCTTACTAATATTTGTTATTTTCTGTTTTTTTTAAAATAGTAGCCATCATAATGAGTGATATCTCCTTATGGTTTTGATTTGCATTGCGTTGGTAATTAGTGATTAGTGATGCTGAGCATCTTTTCATATGCTTATTGGCCATTTGTGTATCATCTTTGGAGAAACGTCTATTCAAGTCCTTCACTCATTTTAAAATGGGATTATTTGAGTATTTGTTGTTGAGTTGAAGGAGCTCTTTATATATTCTGTGTATTAGCCCCTTGTTACACATATGTTTTGCAAATATGTTCTCCCATCCTACAAGTTACCTTGTCATTCTGTTTACTGGGTCCTTTTTAAAAAAATTTTTTTTAATTAATTTTTTTTTTAGAGAGAGGGGAAGAGAGGGAGAAAGAGAAACATCAGTGTGTGGTTGCCTCTCACGTGCCCCCCACTGGGGACCTGGACCGCAACCCAGGCTTGTGCCCTGACTGGGAATCGAGCCTCTAACCCTTTGGTCCACAGGCCAGCGCTCAATCCACTAAACCACACCAGCCAGGGCCATTGGGTCCTTTGATGAACAAATTTTTAAGTATGATCTAGTGTCATGTGTTTATTTTTGCTTTTGTTGCCCATGCTTTTGGTGCTATCCAAAAAAATAATTGCCATGTCCCATGTCATGAAGCTTTTGCTATACGTTCCAGGAGTTTGGTAGTTTTAGGTCTTAGGTTTAGGTTTTTAAATTCTCTTTTATTTTATCTCAGTGTGATTACCTCTTATATTTTAAAGATCTCACTCCAGACTTACCTGTAGAATAGGATACAACTTCAAGGCTAGAGCTAAGTTATCTGGAATTTGTGTCTTAAAAAAAAAAAGAAAGAAAAACACTTGGTTATTCTTTACCTGATTTGTGATTTGACTAAGTCTCATTGAAACAGTGCTATATCTTTCTTTATTTGCGTATTTTGCTTATTTTTATTATATTTTATTTATTAAGCTATTACAGTTGTCCTGATTTTTCCCTCTTTGCCTCCCTCCACCCAGAAACCCCACTCTCTCAGGCAATCCCACCACCCTCGTTCATGTCCATGGGTCATGTGTATAAGTTCTTTGGCTACTCCATTTCCTATACTGTACTTCATATCCCCATGGCTATTCTGTAACTGCCTATTGGTACTTCTTAGTCCCCTCACCTCTCACCCATTCTCCCATACTCCAGTCCCATCTCTTTATCTTTAACCTTTGGTAGTTTAACTACCGCAGGGATGTGGGCACAACATCTGTGATGTCCACTGCAGCGAGACCGTGTCATTCTATTTTCCCACCCAAACCGGAAGCACCTGTTTTCCTATAGCTAAGCCAACACTCCTTTGACCTTGTCAGTTGTATTCCTGGAAAGGGTCTCTCACCGTTGTTTTATTTCATAACTCTGTAATTATGATCCAGCGTGGAAGTCTTTGGTAAAAACATATTTATGGATTCATTTATTATGATGCTCCTTGGAGTGGGCCTCTTTGCACCCATCTTGTTTGGGACTCTCTGTATTTCCTGAACTTGCATGTCTCTTTCCTTCAACAAATTAGGGACATTTTCTTTCATTATTTTTTCAAATAGATTTCTAATTTCTTGCTCTTTATCTTCTCCTTCTGGCAACCCTATAAACTGAATGTTGTAATGCTTAAAGTTGTCCCACAGGCTGCTTACACTATCCTTGTTTTTCTGAATTCTCTTTTCTTCTTCTTGTTCTGATTGGTTGTTTTTTGCTTCCTTATGTTCCAAATCATTGATTTGATTCTCAGCTTCATCTGCTCTACTTTTGTTTCCCTATGAATTCTTTTTTAAAAATAATTACTTTATTGTTTTTCAATTACAGTTGTCTGCATCCTCTCCCCTCCCCTCCCCCTACCCCCTCCAACCCCACCTCCCTCGTCTGCCTCCCTCCTCCCCCTTGGTTCTGTCTATGTGTCCTCTACAGTGGTTCAGTTAGTGTATACTTCGTTTCTGACTGGATCTTTTTTATGCTGTTGAGGTTCTTACTAAGTTCCTTGAGCATCCTTATAACTAGTATTTTGAACTCTGCATCTGATAGATTGCTTATCTCCATTTTGTTTAGCTCTTTATCTGGAGTTTTAATCTGTTCTTTCATTCAGACTATGTTTCTTTGTCACCTCATTTTGGTAGCCTTCCTGTGTTTGTTTCTATGTATTAGGTAGAGCTGCTTTGATTCCGTGTCTTGGTAGTGTGGCCTAATGTAGTAGGTGTCCTGTAGGGTCTAGTGGCACAACCCCTATCAACCAAACTGGGTACTCAAGATGCACCCTTTGTGTGGGCTGAGTACACCCTCCTTTTGTAGTTGAGGCTTGGTTGCTGTTGATGGATCAATGGGAGGGATTTACCTGGCCAGTCAGCTGCAAGGATTGGCTTTGACCACTTACCACCAATCTCCTCCCTCTATGCAGGATCAGCTGTGCAAGAGCAGGGTGGTGGTGCTCTGACATGGTCTGTAGCTGTTCACTGGGTGTGCAGGCTTTGGGGTTTCCTAGGCAGTGCAGGCAAAGTCAGTCCCCACCTGTGTTCTGCCTGGGGCCACCCTGCCTGAGTTATAAAGCAGTCTGAGATGGCTGCTACTTGTTCTGGGCTTGGAGATTCCCAAGCAAAGCCAAACTGTGAATCTAGGCTGCTAGTTCTGGCCTGGGCCTCACTGAGGCCAGCTGCTGCTTATTGGAGAGGATTTAGGACACTGTGCAGCCTGAGCCAAGACCATGCATGTGGAAAAAGCAGCTTGGGTGAGCCATAAGTTGGGTGGGACAGAGTGTCTGGGGATCTTCAAGGCAGGCCAAGCCATGTTAGCCAGGTTGGTGGAATTGTAGATATGGCACCAGTCTGACAACTCTGTCGGGGCAGGGCCCAGAAAAGGGACAATGGCCTCTGCTCACCTTGATGCCAGACACCTCAGCCTTCCCCTGCACATGACTGGTACCTCTTAAGCCACCTTTCCAGTGCCAGAGCCCAGAAGGAGTTTGTCTGAGTAGGTGAGTCTATGTGTGGGTTCTTTAAGAGGAATTGCTTGAGGCTTCAGCAATTTCTTCCACCAACTTAATCCCTGCTGGTTTTTGCAGCCAGAAGTTGTGGGGACTTATCTTCCTGGCACTGGAACCCTGGGATCGGAGTCCTGGTATGTGTCTGGGATTCCTTGCTACCAATATATCCCTCCCGGATTTTTATCCACCACATGTGGATATGGGACCAGCCTGTTCCATGTCTTAGCCCCTCCTACCAGTCTGGATGGATGTGGTTTCTTTAATTCTGTAGTTGTCAGACTTCTATTCAACTCCATTTCTGTGAGTTCTGAGTGATCGTTGTTTTCTATCTTAGCTGTAATTTTGTGGTTGTATGAAGAGACAAACCACGTCTTCCTATGCCGCCATCTTGACAGGAAGTCCTGTATCTTTCTTTATTCACCCCAAAGTAACTTATAATCAAGGTCTGCTATTAATTCAGTTCTCACCTGCCTTTGATATTTCTTTTATATCAACTGTGTGCCAGCGTTCTAAGTGTTGGTGGAGTGGTAGTCTGCTCCTTGGTGATGATAATGATCTCTCAAGAGGATCCTATCAGATAGGAAGCATTTTAAGATTACTAGATTCCACTGTTCTCAGTGGCATTTTATTTTGTATATGTCTTTTCTTTCATAGTTAGCCTTCCTCTTGTCTCTGAATTCTCTCTGTTTTTTACATTTTTTTCTCTCATTCCTTTTTCTTTACTTTTCTTATGGACTATAGATTTCACTCCATTTTCTTTTCAAAATTTCCTTCCCCATGAGTATCTTCCACTTTCTTCTTCTAATGTTGTCCTAGAGAGTCTCAGATTCCAAATATGAGAACACTATCAGTTGGTTCTCCATCACCATTCAAGCTTGAACCATTGATATTTTTTGCATTTCTTAGTCTTAGGAATATGTATTCAGAGAGTTCGGGAATTGTTTAGATGTAAGAATAAAGAAAAGAAGAATTTAGTTTAAACATATAAGAAAAAACAGATTCTTAAAGAATTGGGCAGGCTTAACTTTGTAATTAAAAATGGCAGATTTAGAGCCCTCAATGATCACGCATCGAACATGAGTTAATAGTTCAGATGAACAAGAGGTGTAATAGCAGAATGCCATAGGAACTCTGAATACTCTATGTCACAGGTGGCAAATGTAAGGCCCACGGGCCAAATGTGGCCCTCCACCTTGTTTTATCTGGCCCAGAACCTTATTTCTACCCAGCAGCAGCTCCGAGCTCTCACTTAACTGTTAAGGAGTAGTTACATTTATACAGCCCTAAAATTACATTCAACCCTTTGAAGGCAACCGTGAGGCTGATATGGCCCCTGGTGAAATCAAGTTTGACTCCCCTGCTCCCCTGCCCCATACTATGCACCATCTAGAACTTACAAGATATATGACAACATAATTCTAACTTCTGTGCTTACTAAGCACCAATATTTGATAAACACCAACTGGAAAGTCATACAATGGGAGAACAAAGGAAGCCAGATAATAACAAAAGTAGCTAGACAAGCATCACAGAAGGGGGACTATTTGAGCTGGGCCTTTAGGGAGAATTTAGATAGCGAGAATTTAGATAGCCAAGATGAGGAGGTAGAATGTTAGTGACAGAAGCTTTGGCATAAGCCAAGTTTGAGGGCAAGAATATTCAAGGTATGTTTGAGAAATAGTAAAGAGAGATGCTGGGTATTTTGTAGTATAGGCTAAACCTCTATAAACAAAGAAATCTCAAAATACAATAAGATAGACTTTTTGTCTCACATAACAAAAAGTAAGCAGACAGCCCAGGGAAGACAGAGGTCATTTAGGGATCCAGGTACCTTCTCTCCATTGCTCTTATATTACTATGGCTCACCAGGATTGCATCCTTGTTCCAGCTCACGAAAGAGGGGAGGGGAAGGCACCCAGCTTTCTCCTTAAAGATATGACTTGGAAGTTGCCCATATCACCTCTGTTCTTATCCCATTGGCCCAGACCGTTGTATGGCATCACCCAATTGCAAAGGAGTTTGGGAAATGAGCCTCTAGGCTCTGAACACTGGGAGGGAAATGTCTCTTAAACCAGCTGCTGATGAGAATGGAGTTTTTTGAAGGGAAGGGGAATATAAAGTTAGAAATAAACAATAGGGCCAAAATATGATGGACTTGAATTGCTAGTGTTTGCATAGCACAGACACAAAATAAATACCTGTCTAGCAAATGCATCAACAAATGAGTGTTACCATTCAGTTTGAACTTTATCCCCTAGGCTAGGAGTTACAAACTAAAATGACTTGAAGAGGGTCAGACAGGTAATGTAATGAGTCATACAGCCAAGTGTGAGTGGGGAGTGATAGGGACTGCATCCCTGGAGAGTGAGTGCCCTGTGTAAAGGGTGGCCACTAGCCCTGGTCGGGTGGCTTAGTTGGTTGGAGCGTCATCTCGTAAACCAAAGGGTTGCAGGTTCAATCCTCAGGTCAGGGCACATACCTAGGTTGTGGGTTCGATCCCCTATCAGGGCACGTATGGGAGGCAACCAATGGATGTTTCTCACATTGATGTTTCTCTCAAATCCATAAAACATGTCCTTGTGTGAGGATTAAAAAATTAAAATAAATAAAGGACAGCCACTATTCAGCTCCTGGTGACTGTTGCATGGACTGTGGGACCTATGTGGCAAGATCTTGCAATTTTGAAAAAAGAAGTAGAAAAGCTTGGTTTTTATGTGACATCTCCCAATTTTTAAACATTTGGTCTGAACAATTTTAAAACAGGCCAAATAAAACACATTTATAAGGTAGATCTGGCCTTCAAGTCACTAAGTTGCAATCTTTGTGAACATGAGGAATTACTTAAATTTTGGCCCAGACAGGAGTTGCTAGTTTAAAGAAGGTTAATCTGTAATGGTTTGCTGGATACTCTTCTAGCTTAGTGGTTTTTGATTGTGGCCGCACATTATAATCACTGGGGAGCTTTGAGAAAATCCTGACCTCAGGCTCCACCCCAGACCAATTTAGTCAGACTCTGGAGCTGTGGGTGTTTCATAAAGCTTTCCAAGCAGTTCTCCGGTGCCTTAAGGCCGGGAGCTAATGCTCTAAGGCTGATTTTGTAGGTTAGTGCAGTGGCCTGCAGGTGTGGTAAGAGGGTCCAAACTGTGGTTTGGGAAGCAGACCGAGGAAAGAAGAAAGAGATACAAAGGTGGAAGATGTTGTAAAGGATAGATCAATAAAAAATTGTGGCTTTTTTAAAATCAAAGAGTGGAAGAAAAGGTTCAAAAGAGTTGAGATTTCTCACTGAGATTTCTTGGGGGCAGGGAGATGTAAGGAATTTAATAAATGATTCCCAGGGACATGAAATTAAGATACACAGTGGATGAACGGGAGAAACGTAAATGTTGTCTTACATGCAAATGATGTGGCCAAATCCAAGTTGAGAATTCTGAATTCCCATAACATTAAAAAACAATAATAAGACTACACAGTTCTTTTAAAGGGTAATCATTTGTGTATGTTTTATTTGTTGCAAGCCAGGGAAAACCTGCAAATTAATATTGCTAATAGATTTGTTGAGACAAGGTCGTTGCTCAAGGTTGATGGAGAAGAACCATAGGAATTCAGAGCAAATTCCTTCCTGGTTAACATGCCAGGAATGTCTTTCCTGGTCAGTGTGGTTTCCGCGGAGCCTTAGCAGGGCCTTGAGGCTTTCTCAATGATGACTTACCGCCACCTTGAGGCTGTATGCAGTCACTGCAGTTGGTTTTCAGCTTCTGAAATGTTGGGTAGGCCAAAAAGTCTGTTACATTTTTTCCATAAAATAAAAGACACCTGTTTCATTTTCACCAATAACTTTATTGATTTGGATATTTTGAGTATGTAGGCTATCTCCCACTAGTGGCTTCTAGTGGGTAGAGGCCAGGGGTGCTGCTAAACATCTCCCAATGCATAACAGCCCCATGGCAAAGAATTACTTGGCCAAAACATCAATGGTACCAAGAGACTTCACTGGACACTTGACATGTTCAATCAGTCACAGCAGCTTGTCCATGCAGTACACAAATATTTTTTTGCATTTTAGTTGTGTTTTTACCTTTCTTGAAAAAATAAAGCATAATACACTGAAAATGTTGCATGTTTTCTTCCATCTTCAATATTAAAATGGCTGCACAAAAATTCACTGATTTTGATAAGTTCTTAAAAAATGTATGCTGATATGACAGCTGTCACAATATAATCTAACAAAATCGTTTTGAATTAAGTTGAAGATGACTAAGCACTACTAGAGCCTTTGTAAAGAAAAAATGTAATGAACTTTTTGGCCAACCTAATATATAGGGAAGATGTGTTTTTTTGTATGAAGTTTTAAACATTAAGATGAGAATAGTTATTTTCTTGGTATGGAAAGGCTATATGATTAAGTAATATTTTGTTGTATCAAGATGATGATAGTGCCTCACCACATTTGACACCAAATATTTTTGTAATGAAAATCAAAAGAGGAGTGAACTCAGTGTTGCAGTTCCAAATTCAGCTAAAATAATTATTAGGACATTAGTGAATTCTTCTTTATACTTGTCTAAACTAATGGCTATGCATTAGTGGTAGGATATTTTGGAACGATGGTGATTAAGAAAACAAAACAAAACCTTAACATTTATTGCCCACTTGTAACATGTTATTCGAGATGCTGGGAGGTGTAGTCACTTAACACATAATCACATTTGTTTATCAAGAAAAATAATCCTCTTTGATGTGGACACTCCTGTGTACCCCCAGTTTACCACCGAGGAGAAAGATACACAGAGAAGTTAGTAATTACTCAAGAATATAGGACTTGAAGATGGGATCTTTGGGCTCAATTCACAACACCTCATTTTTTAGTTATGAAAACTTGAATCAGTCACTAAAAGGTTACTACTGTTTAAGTCTCCCAGTCTTTAAATGGAATATTAGTTATGTTTGTCATGCCAATGCACAGATTATTGTAGGAAATTACAAAGAACAGAGGCTGGTTGTAAACTCCAAAGATGACAGAAGTAATAGTCTTTTTGACTTTCTATGAATCCAGGGCATTAGTAACAATAGTAGAAAGATCTAGAATAAGAATCTTAAATCTGCCTCTAAGTAGCATTGTGACCTTGGTAAAGTAACTCCTGAAGCCTCAGTTGTTAGAAATAAACAATAAACTCAATGGGTTGACCTCTAAGATACTCCTCAGTTCTGAAATTTTAGGCGAGATTGACTATGAGGCATATCTAAGAGAAGAGACATTTTTCTATAAAATATCCAGTAGAATATATCACTTCAATGTGGTTGGCTTTCTGTTCTGTGGAATTTTGGGTGAATTCTTCTTAGAAGATCCTAACGTGAGTGAGTGTGAGGCTGTGACATTAATAATGAGCCTGAAGGTACGAAACCATCCCTGCTGCTTTCCTAGCACTGGATGTGAGAAGAACCAGACGTCCTAGAGGAATTCATGGCCTGGCTAGTTTGTAAGATGCCAAAAGACCAGGGATAACGGTAACAGCAAACACATGAATAACCAAGTAAGAATTAGTGTGTGTGAGGGAGAGAGAGGGAGAGAGAAGGGGAGAGAGGGGGAGAGGGAGAGGGAGGTATATGTCACAACTGCCAACCTAGTCCTCTTGCTGTTTCTTCCTCCCTGAGCCCATTACCTTATAAAAATAAAGCTAGTAAGTTGAGTTAGTAAAAGTATTTTGCTGTATTTTCTTTATGTTTTTTGTAACATAGAAAAGACTATTGACACTCTTCCAAAATAAAGTTTCATTAAAGCCTTTTTCCTGATCTTGTCCCCACTGCATCGTTGGTTTCCTGTTGTTTGAAGCATGCCATTGTTTGTAGGAGGAGGGCGTGGCTGACCCTTGAACACACAGGTCTGAACTGCACGGGTACACTCGTGTGCAGAGCTTTTTCTATAAACGTACAGTTGGCCTTCTGTATCTGCAGATTCAACAAACTGAGGGCTGAAAACAGTATTTTTGGTCTGCGGTTGGGAATCTGTGGATGCGGAGGGCTGACTGAAGTTCTATGTGGATTTTTGATTGCATGGAGGTCAGCACCCCGAACTCTCATGTTGTTCGAGGTCAGCTGTATTGACCAGTCTCCTTAATGGGATACAGAGCCCGTGAAAAATCATGTTGTGCCCACTCCTCTCTTTAGACACACTTTTATGTAAGGGAAATAAGACTGGAAAGAACTCCAAGACTAGCTGTGTTCAAGGTACCAAAATTACGAACGTTCAGAAAAGCAGTAGATGGAACTCTTGGGCAAAGGAAAAGGTACGTTTGGTAGCAAGAGATTCTTGGAGACATTCACAGGTGCGGGACTTTCGTGGACCTGGATGCAGTGGAGCACGCAGGCCAAGGAGGCAGGGCCTCCGGCCATGCTGCTAAAGCCCCAGTGTCCTGTGACCACTTGCCACCTATGTTACCTCGAGCAAGTGACTTGACCTCTTTGTGCCCAGTTTTCTCCCCTGTAAAATAGGATTGAAAGTGTGTCTTCCATATAGAGTCGTTGTGATGAGTAATGTGTTAAAATATGCAAAGGGCTAAGAGTATTATTGCATGCAGTGAGCATTTATCAAATGTTAGCTTCTGTGGTTGTCATTGTTGGCATCTTACTAACGTGGGAGCAGAGGGATTGGGCTATGCTGCTCCTTCTGGACAATACAGATGCCACTGGCGTTTCGGAATTCAATGCTCCCACCCTGTGTTCTCCTCCCACCTTCAGCCACATGGTCCTTGTGAAAACTTCAGCCTCCTTCATGTCTCACGATAGTTAAGATCACCTCTTCCCTTTCCTGGGGCCGGTGATGGTCACCCTACATTCCTGCACCCCTCTTCTCTGTGGGACTCTGGATCTCCTGCTTTGACAGATGATTCTCATGCCGTATTAGAGATAATTCCCCTCTAATTGGCCCACTAATTTTAGTTAATGCACTTCTCTGACAGCTTAGGAAGTTTATGTAAGGGAATTTATGCTATAAATGTCTGTTCAAACAAACCTGAACAACCTTCTAATTTATAATATTGTCACACAACAACCTTATAAATAATATGTACTTATTTACTTATAATTTTATTTACATATATTATCTGTATAATTATACACTTATAAATAATAATCCCACAGCACTCTTTAACCAGAGAGAAGGTCATTACAATGTGTACTGGGAAGTAAAAGGAAGGGCCTCCAGTAGGTTTAGAAATGTCCCTCAAAGGTTGGGGGAGACTTTGCACTGTAGAAAGAGAGAGAAGGAATAGGAAGGGAGAGAGAAGAGAAGAGGAAGGGAGGGGAGCAAAAGAAAGGAGAGAGGAATGGAGAACAAGAGAGGGGAGAGGTTAGGAAAAGAGGAAAAAGGCAAAATAATATAATCATGAAGAAGAGGAGAAAGGAGGACTGAAAAGAGAACACAGCCCTGGCTGGTGTGGCTCAGTGGATTGTGTGCTGGCCTGTGAACCAAAGGGTCACTGGTTCGATTCCCAGTCAGGGCACATGCCTGGGTTGCAGGCCAGGTCCCCAGTAGGGGGTGCACAAGAGGCAACCACACACTGATGTTTCTCTTCCTTTCTTTCTGCTTTCCTTTCCCTCTCTATAAAGATAAATAAATGAAATCTTTAAAAAAAAGAGTGTAGGACCTTTAAAAAAAAACACAGAGCACAGAGTGTAGGAAGAATTAGCTAAAACAGGTGTCTGTGATGGGGATGGTTGAAGCTGGGGGGCAAAGCATGAGTAGCAGTGGATGTCACTAGCCTTGTTTTTCTCTCTGCGACCCTCGTGGGAGTAAGCCTGGTTAGAAAGGCAGTATTGTGTAGTAGTTCAGAGCTTGGACTCTGAAGCAAAACTACTTATTATCTGTTTAATGGCTTTATGACCTTTAATGAATTATCCAACTCCTCGCTGCTTCAGCCTCTTTATTTATACAATATGGAAATTAGTGCAGATTAAATGACCACTTAAGTTATTAGAAAAATAACTAGTAGATAGATAGTCAGCACCCAAATATTGTTATTTATACTGCTGGATATGAAAAATCTACAGTTAAGACATTGAACTATCATAATCCTAAATTCTAAGGTGTGAGCATGTCAGATTCTTGTTTGGGATTTAGAGGCAGATAAAGATGATCTCATTGCAATTTTAATTTGCATGTCTCTGATGATTAGTGATGTTGAGCATTTTTTCATATGTCTATTGACCATCTGTATGTCCTCCTTACAGAAGTGTCAATTCAGGTCCTTTGCCTATTTTTTAATCGGGTCGTTTGTCTTCCTGGTGTTGAGTTGTATAAATTCTTTATACATTTTGGAGATTAACCCTTATCAGATATATCATTGGCAAATATGTTCTCCCATTCAGTGGGTTCCCTTTTCATTTTATTGATTGTTTCCTTTGCTGTGAAAATGCTTTTTTGTTTGATGTAGTCCCATTTGTTTATACACACAACACATAGAGGCAGACAACAGCGTAGTGATAGCCAGAGGGAAATCGGGACACGGTAGGTGATGTGCAAGGGGCAGGGAAGGGGACAGAAGGAGACTTTGCTTGGGGAGATGGGTGCACAGATGCAGTGTGTAAATGTTCTTCTATTGAGTTACACCTTGAAACCTGTATGGTTTTGCAAACCAAAGTCATCCTAATAAGTTAAATTAATAATAATCATAAAAGATGATCTTATCTGCTTATCTAGTGCTTCTGGAGGACTAGGGTACTTGAGTCAAGTCAGCTAGAGTAAGTGAGTGAAGCTTCAGGGCAGTCAGACTGCCCAGCAGGACCCCCAGCTTCACTCCCGTAGCTGTACTGAGCTTGCCGGTGCTTCCTTGTCTCCTCTAACAAATGGAGAGTCTGGGCTCTTGCAGCGTAGGCTTGTGGTAGGATTAAATAACTTCCTGGCATATAAGTGTTTGATTAATATTAACCTACTATTATTTCCAATTCACTTAATCACTTCTATTTTCAATAGACTTCGGTGGTATGCATTTCAGTTATGCTTTACCCTTAAAATTGTCAATCATTTCTTTTTAAAAACCAACAGGGAGCAGCTGAACTCAAAGGCTGTTGGTTTGAGGAGGAAGCCCTTTCTCATTATGAGAGTCAAGGGTCTTTCTGGATTCTTTTTTTCTCAGTTGCAACCACTGTTAATAGCATTTGAAGGAGTTGGGGACTCAGCTCAATTTATCCATTCTACATGATACCAGATTCTGTGTAGAACTTCCCACTGGTCAGTTTCAGATGATGCCATTCTGTGCCCCTTTTGCTTCCTCTTTCCAACTGACAGTCTTATAACTTTATTTTACGATAATTTTATCAGGAATATTTTTATATTCTAAAGATATCCCATTTAACCTTTAGAAAGAAGCTAAATATTTCATAAAACATTTCAATATTTGAGTTTTCTTATGGAATCAGAGCTAAAACTGCATTAAACCATTTCGTTTTCTCTTTAATCTTTCTTTTAAAAGCCACACACCATATCCTTCCTTCTGTCAATTCCTCGTATGGTTTTGGATTTTGTAGGCAGAATGTGGGTGAACGTGTGAGGTGCTGGAGTCCAAAGCACCGTTTTTTGTCTTGAGCATCTGGGGCTCAAGTGCATTAAGTGCATAGACATGTGGTCGGGAAAGGCTGATTGCATTTGGGTGCTATTATGTAAAAATCGAAGTGAGTCATTTTGTGTAGGAACTCTGTGCATAAAAATTCATAAAAAATGGGAGATTAAATGCATATATATATAGGTATGCATATGTATATATACATGTATGTATTAATAGATATAAAATCTCAATGCATAATTTTGTTTCTAAACTGAGTTCTAATTTTACCAGCTGAGCCTAGATAAAGCTTCCTTGTGGGCAGTAGGACTGCGATTACTCATTGGTAGTCATTGCTAATGCAATGACTGGGTTCAAAGCATGTGTATCGTTTTGAAAAGTTAGGCCCGATTATTCTTAAACTTGTGGCTGCAAATAGAGAAATGTATTGCCCTTCAGACCTACCGATGGAATAAGGAGGCAGGGAAATCATTGCCAGCTTGCAGGTTCAGCTGCTGTCCCCTCCATGTTGCCGCCCTCCTCCGAACGCCCAGAGCAATTGGTGCCGCCTGTGTGTGGGGACTGTTCTCATCCACCTCCCCTGAGGTGCCTAGCACAGTGCCATATGAATGGTGAATAATCAATATAATTTATTTATTTAATTGAATTTATTGGGGTGACTTTGGTTCATAAAATTATATAGGTTTCAGGTGCACAATTCTATAACATAGCATGTGTATATTGGACTGTGCATTTGCCATCCCGTCAAATCTCCTTCCATCACCATTTATCACCACCCTTTACCTTCTCTGCCTCCCCCACCCTCCTTTCCCTCTGGCAATCACCACACTGTAGTCTGTATCCATGAGTTTGTTTGTAGTTTGTTTGTTTGTTTGTTTTTGCTTACTCCCTTCACTTGTTTTACCCAGCCCCCTAACCCCCTCCCCTCAACAGCTGCCAGTCTGTTCTGAGTCTGTTTATATTTCATTTGTCAGTTTTTTATGTTTATTAGATTCCACATATAAGTGAAATCATATGGCATTTGTCTTTCTCTGACTAACTTATTTCACTTAGCATAATACTCTCCAGGTCCATCCACACTGTCGCAAAGGGTAAAATTTCCTTTTTTATGGCAGAGTAGTATTCCATTGTGTAAATGTACTGCAGCTTAAATGACTGAAATAAAAGATCAGCTTGGAACTTGTTGATTAGGAATCGCTTTTAAAAATCATTTATCAAACCCTACTTTTACACCAGGATTTAAAATATATTTTCTCTTGAAATTCTCATGTAAACTCAAGATGGATATTGCTGTCCCTCCCTTATAGGTGGAGAATCTGAGATTCAGAGGCATTGAATAGCTCATTTAGTTTTTACTGTTAGTAAGGGTAGATGCGCCTGGAATCAACTCAGTTTTGTCTCGTAGCAACTGTTCGCTTAACATTTTCCACACTGGTTCATGCTGAGCATTGTTTTTTTTTAATATACCCTCTCCTGCTCCTCACAATTAATTCTCATTTAGAGGTTTTTAAACTTCTAATTTCTGCCAGGGACTTGAACAAATTGTTAGATTAACGGGCCTTTCGTGATTTCACGTGGTGCCAAGTGATGCTGTCCAGATTCAGGCACTGAGTTACCACCTTCTAGTCCTATAGCACTGGGCAGGTCTCTTTACCTCCCAGGGCCTCAGTCTTACAAACCTGTGAAGTGGGGGTGGCAGTAGTGCCCACCTCACAGCACCTGTATGAGACCCTGGGACCAGATAATCTGCTGTGTGTAAGGTACTGTTAAAAGGTCCTGGCATGTGGCGAGTGCTGTATGAAGGTTACTATTGTTTCAGCTAGAATTGTTCAGATGAGATAATTCACAGAGTCCTTTAATCTTGGGATACTAAGAAAGTGGTAAATACTTTTTAATGGTTTAAAAGATTCAACAGCAGAGACTCATCATTTTTTTCATAAATATAGTAAAAATAGCCCTTTTTTGGGTATTCTTCTTGCCTGAATGCAGCCAACTTTATCTAGACTACGTCAGACATCATCACTCTGTCCACTGAGAAATGTGAATCCTTTTGGGGGTGAGCACACACACACACACACACACAAACATCCAGACAGCAGACACCAAAAGGAATGAGCGGTTCAGGTCATTGGCTGAACCACCTCCTGAGAACCCAGCACCATCTCTGTGGTTGAACTGAGTCATGCTCATCTGTGATCAAGACAGTGGTAGAACAGGCTCATTCAAGCGTATGCCTGGTTTAAATTTTTGGTTTAAATTTTCTGTTAATCAGAAATGAACTTCACAGCGATTTTGCTTGCTAAAAAGAAGTTGCTCTTGTCTTACGCTTACCCTTACCCTAAGTAAATATATGTTTCTTATTAAGCATTTTGCCTCATCATAAATCCCCTTTCAAAAAAATTAACAGAAAATAGTGAATATGAAGGGGAAGGACTTAGAGTTTAGAGAATTTTACCTCCCTGTCAGGGCTGTGGGGCTGGGAGAAACACGCTTTCCCTCCACCTGGGTCCGATAATGAGTCCCTCGGTGTGCTGTTTCTCGAGTTCAGTGCAGTGCCATGAGAGAAACAGACTCTGGAGTGAGATATGGGTTCAAGCCCCAACTCCGCCGCTAGTCAAGTCACTCACTTTCTTTGACCGTCAGTTTCCTTGTCTGTAAAATGATCGTAATCAGCTCCACGTCACAGGCTTGGAGTGACAGACAACACAGCATCTGCTTCCTGTTTTGTACGCCCCTTTCTCCCTTCTAGGCGAGTAGTTTTTAATTTCAATTGGATCTAAAATTATGTAATTCTATAAAAAAAATTATCCCTAGGGCTTCAGCTCTGTAAGGCAGAGACCATCTCTTGTTTCCTACTGTATCATGGTTACCTGGTCCCATATCTGGTGCTAGAGGCTCTTCTTTCGATTCCAGTTGCACGTGCCGGCCTTGCCAGAGGCCAACAGTAATTAATTACCGCCCCCTCCCCCCGTTTATATTTACTCAAACTACCTCTGCTGTAGGAGAGAAATAGGTAGGAAAATCAGTGAAATAATGGATATTCTTAACCTGCCATCAGAGTGTAGCTATTTGCAAGACTCAAATGTAAATTTAATATAATATAATTTTCAAATGCATGTTAACCAGCTGAGGGCTCTAGCAAATTATTTTTTACAAACCTCTAAGTATACATTTGCATGCACTTTGACTATGCTTCTTAGTCTTTAAATAGACTGATGCTTTAACTAGTGTAAATGTAAGATTTTTTTTCCAAAGCACCTCATTAAGGAATTTTCAAAATGCAAATGCTTTAAGAGTGGAGAGTGTATTGCCAACTGGTGGTAACAGGGCTAAGAGCTGCTCCATTCTCTCCCACGCTGGATAACCAGGGTTTCTTCTGGAGGTTGAATCCTGGCTTGGCTCCAATCAAGAGTCTGCAGACTCTCAGAATATGTATTACATATGAGTATGGCGAGGGACCCACCCTGGGGGAAACAATTAAGTGGGTGGCCTGCAAAGAAGGGGCCTATGGACGGGGTCACCCTCAGTGGGTCCCTGGAGAGCTTGACAAGGAGCCAGAGAATGGTAATGGAAGATGGGGTAGAAAGGGGCCCAGGAGGAAGCTAGTGGTGGAGAATGTCTGGAGAGAGACTGAACAGATAGGACACATCAGCAGGAGTTTGGACAATGAAGGCTTTAAAATATGGCCTTTCAACAGTTTGTAATCAGCCTATAGCAGTGAGTTGAATATGCATAAAATGCGCTTTTTATGTAGTTCTATGGCAGCATTGAACTGTGTCATGAAGGAAATCTAATTTCTATAGTTATCTTTGACTCTCCAGGTAACTGAGAATATTAGAGAAACAAACAGAGTTAGGTCAAATACTGAGAATAGAAACAAGATTGGGTACAGACAGAATTCTGATACAGGCAGAATGCATTTCAGAAGAAAATCCAGAGTATTCCAACTCTCTATTTATTGTAAAACTTTTAAAAAAAGATTAAAATTACTGGAATTCAGTAGGCTATTGCTTAGATAGGCTTTATTTCTGCTGAAATTTTTTGTTGCAATGATATTTATTTTTTTATTCCCAATACTGTGCAGCAGTGTGCTTTAAACACAGTGGGCACTTAATAATTATTTGTTAAAAGAATGAATGAGCGATCAATACTTGTTGTGTTAGGACTTGATCTGTATTACAAAATAAAATTTTTTACTTTTCCCCATTTTCCTATGTTTTTGCTTGCATCAGCCTCATTTTCCTTCATTCATACCCCAAAGACTCTAGCAGAGCTTCTGAAAATGAGCATCAAATATTCACTGTATGTGTCCACATGTGAATTCTCCGGCACATGGCTTGTTGTATTGAGTGGCACTTAGTGTTTCTTTAATAAAAAATTATTTATTTTATTTTTAGATAGAGAGGGAGAAAGAAAGGGAGAGAAACATCAGTGTGTGGTTGCCGCTTGTGCACCCCCTACCCAGGACCTGACCCGCAACCCAGGCATGTGCCCTGACTGGGATTCAAAGCAGTGACCCTTCGGTCTGCAGGCTAGCGCTCAGTCCACTGAGCCACACCAGCCAGGGTCACTTACTTGGTCTTTCTAGAAGAGTATCTTATGATATGGGGATCACTACACAGAGCCTTGGTGACAGTGCACAGTTACAGGGTCTGGGAGAGGTAGAGAAATAGCAGGTGAGACAGGTAACAAGAATCAGATGGACCTCAGTTTCATTTGCTTTCATGATTTCTGTTTATTCTCTTGTGACTATACACATAAGCAGGAGAGGAGGAAAGTTGAGATCTCCTTAAAAGGAGGAGTGCTTAGCTTTTTACTACAAGTTAAGAATAGTGATTGTCAGGTTTTATTGTGATTGATGAAACTCTTTAGCACTGGCAAGAGAAGACTTGAGAAAACGTGTGACAAATGAAAATCGGCGAGGATGGGGTATAATTCAGAGGAAACCCAGAGCGATGCCTTGAAAGGACCTGTTTCCTCCGTAGCAGGCAGCCTCCTGGCTGATGGGCTATGAGGAGAGATCATCCAGAAAGTTTTGCCGGGTCTCACGGTTTCTGCCTAATCTGCATCTCACAGATTTCACCTTACTGTGTAATTATGATTCTGTTAGGAAATCTGAAACACAGTGTTTAATACTCTTTGGCTGAGACTGATGTTTTTTTATTATGAGGTGCCCATGCATTCACAAACACACACATCGATTTTGCTTGTTTATTTTTGGAGGAAGAGAAGATATGAATAGTTATATTTCAAGTAACACCTTTTACCATTTGTCTTTTTGGATTTAACCAATTGTTTCCAAAATAATTTACTTCTTGACTTAATTTTCCCCAAACCAATTTATATATACAGATATGACAACTCAAGTCCAAATTCAATAATACCTACTATTTAATACTGTGAGTACTATAAAACATTATATTCAACTCACAATTATCAATCATCTAGACTCTGATATTCTGATGAGGTTTTGCAGATATAAGTTCATTTGATCAGCAAAGGTTATCTTAATTTTTCACGGAATATAATTATGAGAGTATCAAGAATTAGGACTCCAATGGTAATGGGAAAAATACAGTAAAAATAAATTTTAAAATGGGGAAACAAAGGGTAATTGATAATAATAAAGTATAACTTTTTAATTAAAAAACTTAAAAAAATGGGAAAAAATAATTAGGGACTCCATTTCTAACACACTACCTATATGCGGAAGGCCAAAACTAATTACTTGGCATAGATTCCTAGCATTTGGAACAAGTTGCAGTGTGAGAAATTTAGATTTTTCTAAAGGATGGGTAAGATTGTCCTATGCTACTTGGCACAGGAGGAGTGTTTTCAAAAGGAAACACTTGGAGTGCCACCCAGGAACCTGGGAAACATGTGACACGCGACCACGGGGGCCGACAGACTCACACCAGAGCGTGGCGGGACAGCGACCCCACTCTGTGGGCGACAGGCCCACCTCTCTGCTGCATCCCCCTTTTGACTGACGGGAATGTGTTTCTGAGTGTTATTTGTCTGCCTTTCTCTTTACTACTGTTCTCAATGCCACTTGTTTTCTTCTAATAATTATTTTGAGGCCAATCAATTGCTCGAATTAAAGGTTTATGAATCTTCAACTATTATCTAGGAGAAAACTTAACAACAAAATGTAGTTTCTGAGAAGCATGATGAAAGAAAAGGAGCCTTAACCTCGTATTACTTCAGTCTCTAGATATCCTGTTAAGCATTAACAAAATTGTTAAAAATTAATCAAAAGACAAATCTGAAAAACAGGTTGGTTTAATAGGTGAGTAAGTATCACAGGCCATCTCCCCAGTACAAATGTCGTATCCTGTCTTTACTCCTTTCGACCTCCAGGTGGAGCTGTTTACCTAGACATGGAGAGCAGGCACCCAGCCCCATTTCCTTGCCTTAGGTTCATAGCTGGGCTTTCCTTTTTTTTTTCAAAATAATTTCCGTTTCTACAGATGTGTTCTTTTAAATGGTCAATAAATTTTTATAACCACTATTTGAAAAATTGCAAGATTATTTTGATTTGTGCTTCCTAGCCAAGAATATTTCTTTATGTCTGGGACACACCCAGAGTCCAGTGTTTACTTTGTTCATTGGTTCCATCTTTTCTACTCTAGTGTCTTACAACCCAGGCTCAGCCACAAACATTTGGGCTGTCATTTGAACCCATCCAAGTCCCTTGAAACATTTCTGTGACTTAAAAATAGATTTCTAGTTCTGTTAAGTAAAGAATACTGTCTTTACAGAAGTGTTTTTATCCCCCAAAGGCAGGGAGTGTTCCTAGCAGACCTGACCTGTTTTTTGGTGAGAGGAGCTTGTGAGACGCCGGAAATGTTTTGATGATTTTAGGTCACTTTTACAATGACACCCTGGAGTCCAATCCAAATTTCTCAGAAAAGTGTTCCTAGCAAAGAAACTGAGAGGAACTCATGGACAATTTCTTTCCATTTTGATAGGTTTTAGTGCCAGGAATACTGGAAAATTCATTCTACAGTGTGAGACTAGGATGGGAGTGCAGTGGTATCGATTTTACCATCAGTGAGGTTGGGAATATTTAAAGTTGGCTTTAAAAAATAACCAACTAACATGCTTTTCTTGTCCTTTTCTCTCCTTTTCTTTTTTGTCACAAGGGGTTTGTAAACAAGCTGGATGAATTCATTCAATGGTTAAATGAAGCCATGGAAACCACTGAGAATTGGGCACCCCCAAAAGCAGAGACGGATGGCCTTAAACTGTACTTGGAGACGCACTTGGTAGGCAAGACTATGTTGCTTTTGCTGTTGGTAATGAAAGGGTTTTAATGCACTGCTTGTTTGTTTATGGAGAGTATCAATTTTATTTATCAGAAGTCATTATATGCTAATGAAACCAAGTTTTAATAGGGTAAACTGCAGCAGTTGAAAATTTATAGGTATTTCAAGTAAAATTATGGACTCTAAATCCTCCATATTTTAAGTTATTTTTCAAAACTTTTCCCAGAAAGTTATTATTTTAAAAAATACCTTAGAAAATTTTATTAGACCCTTACTCTCTAAAGCAATGATTGAAGGTTTTCCTTTTCTTAAAAAAATATAAATGAAAGAGATAATTTTGATGACCATTCTAAGCTTTCTAGAATTCTTGTAAAATTAATGAACCTCTCATTATCAAGAGGGTCTACTTTATCAGTTCTACACTGGGTTGTTTTAATAAAATATTTAAAGCAATGATCTCCATCATTTTTGTGGCTATGTGGGTTTTCAGCATATAATTAATACAACTGTCATTACACTTGTCCCTGTGCAGAGGGACCGCTGTGGAGGGGAAGTGGAAAACACTTGGATGGATATGCTTCTGAATATGTTAGGAGCAAGAATTATAGACTGGGGGACATTTGATGAACCTCATGAGGTTTTTACTGAATGCTTCAAATGGCCGATATCAATTATGAAGGGGTGGAAACCAAGGAGTGGAGTGTGATAAAGCATGAAGAAAAAGCACATTGTCATAGGAAATGAAAATTCAAGCTTTAAGGATCTCATCTTTATTCCTTTCACCGATAGCATAAAATTGACAAAGGTAATGAACACGAATCCTTGGGTACCCAACTGTGGGGCTGATTTTCTGCCCCTTTTACACACTCAGAATATGGATTGAATAAGCACTGTGTGAGAGTCCGCATGTATGAGAGTTCACGGGATTTTAGGACCTCTCCCTCATGTTGAATGAGAGAGGGAGGAGAGAGGAGGTGAGAAAAGGCAGGAGATGGGGGGTGGGGTGCGTAGAGAGAGGGAGAGAGAGAGGGAGAGAGAGAGAGAGAATACTTTTTGGTGTTCATGTTTTGCAGTGTTTTAAATCATTGCAAGAAAAACAGTCTCAAAGTCTTGTTGCTACATGCAAACAGTCTCCTGCATGGAAAAGAACGAGGAAACTGTGTGGTAGAGGATGAGTGTATTGCTTCCTTTCTTAGAGACCTTGGTTGGTGGTGTGTAAAAACGCCAGTAACCTTAAACACTTCTCTTGTACATGGGTTTTTAAATACTGCCCTTAGTACTCAATTCCTTGTTGAGTAGAGCATTGATTTTTTTAAAGAGGGCATTTCATAATAGCAAGATAAAGATATTCAGTGCTTTATAATGTAAATTGTATTAATTAGAATGTCAACTCTTCACTGGCATTGTTCTGACAGAAATTCTAATCTGTGTTTAAACAGGAGTATATGAACTTTATTTCACATCAAGTGTGCTGTCTTAATTTCTCTTGATTTAATATTTTATGGAAAACACACATTTAGCTTTTGAGGTCCCAGAGGGCATGGGGACATGAAGAGTGCTTCAGCTCTTTTTATTGACAGCCAGGCTGAGGGTATGAACCGGGGTCTCTCTTCTCTTTGGGAGTTGAGTGACATGACCACTAATAATCAATGCCCCGTTCTCAAATCTATATCACAAATCTATGTTCCTTTCTTAGCACCCCCGTGCTGTCCTCTGCCTCATTCTAGCCCAACACCATCCACTAGAACTTCCTGCGATGATGGAATGTTTTTTATTGCATTGTCTAGCATGGGAGCCACTAACCACATGTATCTGCTGAACACTTGAAATGTGGCTAGAGCAACTGAGGAAATGCATTTTAACTTCTAATTAACTTATGTTGACATTTAAATTTCCACACGTGGCTGTGATTGCCGTGTCCCAGCCTTATAAGTAGCAGAACTCTCTACAGCTGACCATCAGGACTTGCAGACGGCCATGCTTGCCTCAGAGTGACATTGTCATCCGAAGTGTGGAAGCCGTTATCCCCTCTGCTGCGGGTCTCTCCTTTAGATCCACAGCAGAGTCCTTCTAAAATGCTTATCTCTTAAAGAATAAACTTGTTTCTGCCTAAAGATCAACACTTTCTTGAATCAGTTTGCTCCATGCTATGTCTGATCACATTGGTTTGAATAGAGATAACATAGCAACATCTTTATCTCTGCTTTGCAGATAGTGAGGGGTTATGATATCCAGATCTGTTTGTTGGATGCTGGGTCACAGTCTCAAATTTCACTTCTGCAATTATGAATAATACTGTCTAGCAGTTACTGAAGACCTAGTGTGTGTGGATCCCATTGAGTGATTCTTATGGACGGTTACTGAGTCACTTGTTGTAGTCATGCTGTGCCTGTTACCCCAGATACAGCCTTTTAAAAAACATCTTTAAACTCCGAGTTACTCTGTCTCCCTGAGGACAATGTCTACATTGTCTTCTGATCAATATTGTCATTTATATCTTTTATTGCATTTCTTTACTGTGGCGCTGGATTAATATTGTTATTCTTCTGAAAAGAAGGCAAAAAATACCTACCTTACCATAAAGGAAGTATGTATACAACTAAGTCTCCAGATTTATATTCCTGACTTCACCCTGCATAAGTCATTACTGCTTGTTAATGAGTAGGCAAATAGTATTTGCAAGATTATTCAGCATGCAGAGGCAGGTAGCTACCTGAGTTTCTTTAAACATCTCTATAGATTCTGTAATTTAACATCAAATCAACAGATGTGCAAGCCCCTGAGTTCAGTATCTCCTCTGGTTTAATAGTGTTTTAGAATAGT
>PVJI01023658.1:0-23185 GCA_004026765.1 Micronycteris hirsuta
ATACCCTTTGCAACAGCATGGATGGAACTGGAGAGCATTATGCTAAGTGAAGTAAGCCAGGCAGTGAGGGACAAATACCATACGATCTCATCTTTAACCGGAACATAATCGACAAAAGCAAAAAGCAAGCAAAACATAACCAGAGACATTGAAATTAAGAACAATCTAACAATAGCCGGGGGGGAGGGGGCAATGGGGAGAATGGTTTTCAGAAACCACTATAGAGGACTCATGGACAGAACCAAGGGTGGGGAGGGAGGCAGGGAAGGGAGGTGGGATTGGAGGGGGAGGGGAGGGGAGAGTATGCAGACAACTGTAATTGAACAACAATAAAGTAAAATAAATTAATTAAAAATAATAATAATGTTAATATTACATTAGCATGCCTGGGATACAGAAATGATGATGGGGTGAAATAAAATTGAAGCTATTGGCTGAAGGAAGAGGTTAACAAGTCACAGTGTGACGAAAGATAGACTGGCACTTGCAGGGAGACTGAACTCTTCTCTTGAAGAATAAAATTGTACATGACTCTCTTGAGTGGTGCTGGAATTTGTGGGCCTCCATGATACATGCTTTGGATAAAATTCTCCCCAGTCTCCAGCATTCCAGCTTCACTTCCCCATACTCCATCAGAACTGACTGTACTTCCCACCCACCATCCCCAGAAGGAGGGTAACTTGGCAATGAATTTCATAACTGATCACTTATGAGAAACTTTTCATCATTAATCTTGGAGCAAAATATTAAATTAAAAGTTATAAGGGTCCAAATTATTAAGGAATCTACACTGAATTTCAACTGGTCCAATGGGTTTGTTACAGAACTTGTACCTGTTTTTAAAAATACCAATGCTGTCTTTTTTTAAAATTGTTGTTCAAGTATAGTTTTCTTCCTTTTCCCCCCACCCCAGCCCAACCCCCCAGCCCTCCCCACCTCCCTCCCATTTTCACCACCCACCATTATTTTCCATGTGTCCTTTATATTTGTTCCTGCAAACCCTTCATCCCTTTTCCCTGAAATTCCCTCCCCTCTCCCCTTTGGTCACTGTCATCCTGTTCTCAATTTCAGTGTCTTTGGTTATACTTTGCTTGTTTGTTTGTTTTGTTGATTAGGTTTCTGTTAAAGGTGAGATCATATGGTATTTGTCTTTCACTGCCTGGCTTATTTTGCTTAGCATAATGCTTTCCAGTTCCATCCATGCTGTTGCAAAGGGTAGGAGTTACTTCTTTCTTTCTGCTGCATAGAATTCCATTGTGTAAATGTGCCATAGTTTCTTGATCCATTCATTTACTGATGGGCACCTAGGTTGCTTCCAGCACTTGTCTATTGTAAATTCTGCTGCTATGAACATTGGAGAAAAGAGTACCCTAGTGCACTGTTGGTGGGAATGCAGAATGGTGTAATCACTATGGAAAACAGTATGGAATTTTCTCAGAAAACTTAAAATGTATCTGCCTTTTGACCCGGCAATTCCACTGCTAGGATTATATCCTAAGAACACTGAAACACCAATCCAAAACAACCTATGAACTAATGCTGTCTTAAAATAAAAATCCTCTGCTAGGTACACAGTCCCATTTAAAGTCATCCACTGCTGGTTCATGCAGGTGCCTGTGTGCTCTGTTCACCACAAAACTTCCCTGAACCTCACAGCATCTGACCAACCTCAGAGAAATCGATGAGGACTGGAAGGGTGGACTTTGTTCGCCCACAGTATTCAAGTGAATTTTTTCAGGCTTAGGGAACTGACTGTCTAAAAATCAAATTTATTGATTTTTTGAAAGGGCAAGTGCAGGCAGATGGTCTCATTAAAAAAAAAAAAAAAAAAAGGTTTCCCAATGGCTTTCCAACACTCATTCTTTATTCTTTATGTTGAACAGCTGCTCTTCTGGAGGCTGAGAAGAAAAAAAACAAAGTTTCACTACTATGGAACATGCAAGTGGCAGAGGGCATTTTCTGTAGAAAAAGCCACCTAGTTAAGGAAGGCTGCCTCTAAAACCCCATGCCCTGTGTTCAGCCATTTCCATGAACTCCCATCACTTCTAGCTGGGAGTTCTGATTTCTAGTATGTGTTTCCATACTAGCAAAGTTTTGTTATGACCAGAACAGCTCTGTTTACACAAAATGCAAGTGGCCCCAGAGTCCAAAATGACACAAGTCTGAAGGAGTTCTGAATTACATAAACACAGCCTCTCCTTATATGTTCAAAAGTGGGAACCATGGCCAGGTTGGAAAAAAAAAACAAAACAAAAGCAGAACTTAAGAATCAAGAGGAGTGGGTTCTAGCCCTACATAGTTAGCTTCCAAAATGAGTTGATCTCTTCCAAGACGGTTACACAATTTAATCTTCCCCAGTCTCAGTTTCTGCATCCACAGAATGAAATAATGATTCCTGTGTTGGCAGTGGGCTCACTGCTGGCTACATGTGTTATTAGAGCAAAAATGGAGACAATTGACTTGCTTTTATGGAGGAATTTTTAAAAAGGAAGTTGGGTCCTGGCTGGTGTGGCTTAGTATATTGAATGCTGGCCTATTAATCAAAGGGTCGCTGGTTTGATTCTCAGTCAAGCCACGTGCCTGTGTTGTGGGTCAGGTCTGCAGTAGGGAGCGTGGTAGAGGCAACCACACATTGATGTTTCTCTCCCTCTCTTTCTTCCTCCCTTCATCTCTCTAAAACAAACAAATAAAAATATTTAAAAATATAAAAAAAGGAAGTTCAGGAAGTGCAACCTGCAAAATTCAGTGACAATTCCTCCTGATCCAGATCCCAGATGCCATGTCAGATAAGAGCAGTTATCCCGCCTCTGGAGGCATTCTTGAGCAGTGACACTGACACCCAAGGTAACACATTGAAATCTGGAGCACTGAGCTGTTCTGGATAAACCACCATTAATGATAAAAATCCAAATTTAAGTTGTGGCCAAGGACTTTTGTCTTTGCTAGTCCTCAGCACATATTAGAGAGAATGGTGGTGGTGGTTACTTTTCTAGAGTGAAGCCTTTGCCTCCTGAAACTGGATTCTTCTCAAAGGGAAATAACCTAGCACATATGTACAATTACTTTTGGGGGTATAATTGTTGTGAAAATTAACCCTACTTTTACAAACAAACAAAAATTGTGTTCATAGAAAAGTGTTGGGATTATGTGAAGCTTTGAATTCCCTCTGTAGCTGGGTTTTAATTCTCATGTTGATTTTTATGATGACTGAACTACCAATGACTCATGTCCCTACCCTAATATCCTGAAGAGATCCTAAGTCACAGAAAAGCAGAATCAGGGAGCTAAAAGTGCTGTGGAAAATTTATTATTAATGAATTTTCAATTAATCAAGGGGAGACATTTCTGTAGGAGTGTGGTTCAGCTGAGAGCTCAGCAATGCTATTTCAGTGGGACCTCTCTTGTGTGACATTAGGCAACCCCCAACCTCTTTGATGATGTGTTTCCTCATCTATAAATACAGAAATAATAACTGATAACATCTTTTTAGCTTGAGGGTGGTAAGAAAGAAACTAGACCTGAAGACATTTTGAAAAGCATTACCATCTATAAAATATTATGATATAAGTTGCAATGATTATTATCATATGCCCAAGGAACACTATCTGCAGATGACACATTTCTTTATCTACTGGTTAATTTCCACTCAGCATCTGGAGTCCGGCCAAGATGGAGGTGTAGGTGGACACATTGCCTCCTCGCAAAACCAAAAGAGGGAAAAAAAGCAATTTAGAGGGCAAGGGCACCCAGATCTGACAGAAAACTGAACTGAGTGGAAGTCCGACAACCAAGGAGTTAAAGAAGACACGTTCATCCAGACCGGTAGGCAGGGCGGAGTCAGGTGGAGAGTGCTCCATGAGATGCGGTTTGTGGAGCGGTGCCGGCTGCACTCCAGCCGCATGGAGAGGCCTGTGGTGGGCATGCCTGGCCAAAGCACAGTGAGCATACTTTGCGAAGCCAGGGCTGAGACTGGTGGAGCAGGTGGTCCCTCATTAGCACGCGTGTAAACCGGGGGGAAAAGCTGGGGGACAGAACAGACTGCTTGGCCCACCAATGCATGGAAATAAAGCCACAAATCACTGATTGAAAACGCCTATGGGGCTTGAGGCGGTGGCGGGAGGAACTCCCAGCCTCACAGGAGAGTTCATTGGGGAGGCCCACAGGGACTTGAAACTGTGCAGGCCCTCCCACTCACCCCAGAGCCAGCAGAGAGGGGATCAACTTGCTTGTGGGTAGCTGGGGAGGTGCAGAGAGCAGAGAAAGCACCATTGTTCTCTCAGACCCCGCCCCCCACACACAGTGTCACAACACAACGACGTGGGTTACCCTGCCCCCACAGACAGCATCACACCACACTGTAGATGACCCCGCCCTGGTGAACACCTAAAGCTCCACCCCTTAAAGTAACAGTTGCACCAAGAAAAAAAAATGGCCCAAATGAGAGAGAAAAAAATGGCAGCGAGATAGGGAGGAGCAGAGTTTACTTCCTCCTCCCCACTAGTAAAACACCTAGCCGATTTTCTGAGGAACAGAGTGAACACCCAACAGTATTCCAGCATATATGAAGATTGGTGACCAAGATTACAGGGGAAATTGAACGATCAGACGGCTGACACAAACAGGAGGACCAGGGGAGCAGGCACGGCCAGACACTTGTAAAACCAGCCAGCAGAAGTTTTTTTGTTTTTTGTTTTTGTTTGTTTGTTTGTTTTCCCCACCCTCCTTCCTATCAGTCCTTTTTTTATTTGATTGATTCCTTCTTCCTTCCTTTCATTTAGTATTCCTAGTCTTCTCCTCTTTTTATTACTTATTTTTTCATTTTATTTTTACTTTTTTTAAACTTATTTTATTTTATTTACTTTTCTTCTTCCTTCCCCTCTCTTCTTTATCCACAGGTGAGACATTAAAACCTGGAGTTGTGAAGAGAACAGAGCTAGACGCAGACAAGGGTCAGCCCAAAAAACAGAGACAGTGACACAAAATTAACTTTGCTACTCCAGAGAACTTGACAAATCAATTTAAGAAACAGAGGCTAGCAAGAAGAGTCCCCAAAACAATGGAAAGACAAAGAAACAATCCCCAAATGAAAGGAAAGAAGGAAGCCCCAGAAAGAATGATAAATGAAACAGAGCCAAGCAAACTATCAGATATTGAATTCAAAGCTATGGTTATCAGGAGGCTCAAGAACCTCGAGAAGCTTTAGAAGCTCAATGAGCTCATAGAAAATTACCAGAAACTAAAGGGAAACTATAAGGAACACACTGCAAACTGTGTCAACATGAAAAAGGAAATAGAAACTATCCAAAAGGGCAAAAAGAAATGAAGAATACAATATCTGAACTGAAGAACACAGTAGAAGGAATCAAAAGCAGGCTCGATGAAGCAGAAGATTGGATGAGCGAGCTGGAGGACAAGGTAGAAAAAAACACCCAAAAAGAGCAAGAACAGGAAAAGAGACTCAGAAAGAATGAAGAGGTATTAAGGGAAATGCAGGACAACATGAAACATAATAATATTCGTATAATAGGGATACCAGAAGGAGAAGAAGAAGAGCAAGGGATAGAAACCCTGTTTGAAAAAGTAATGAGGGAAAACTTCCGTAATCTGATGACAGAAAAAGTCACACAAATCCAGGAAACACAGAGAGTTCCACTTAAAAGAAATCCAAATAGGCCCACTTCAAGACACATCATCATTAAATGGCAACATTCCAAAATAAAGAGAGGCAGAAACAGGAAGTAACATATCAGGGAGCCCCGGTAAGGTTAGCAGCTGACTTCTTAATGGAAACACTCCATTAAGCCAGAAGAGAATGGCAAGAAATATCCAAGTAATGAGAACCAGAGGCCTGCACCCAAGACTGGTCTACCCAGCAATGCTCTCAATCAAGATAGATGGCCAAATAAGGAGCTTCCCAGACAAAAGAAGTCTAAAAGAATACTCCTCCACCAAACCAGCTCTGCAAGAGATGCTAAAGAAACTGATTTAAGGAAAGGAAGGGAAAGAGAGAGAGAAAGGAACACAGATACAAAAAAAAATTGGCAATGAATAAGTATGTATCGATAATAACCTTAAACGTAAATGGATTAAAGGCTCCAGTCAAAAGACATAGACTAGCTGAATGGATAAGAAAGCATGATCCACACATATGCTGCCTACAAGAGACCCAACTCAGGAAAAAAGACTTACAAAGACTGAAAGTGAAGGGCTGGAAACAAGTTTTCCAAGCAAATGGACAGGAAAAAAAGCTGGGGTAGCTATACTCATATCAGACAAAATAGACTTCCAAAAAGGGCGATAAAGAGAGACCCAGAAGGGGACTTCATAATACTCAAGGGAAGAATCCACCAAGAGGACATAAACATTGTAAATCTATATGCACCCAACACAGGAGCACCCAAATACATAAAGAAAATCTAGGAGGACTTCAAGAAAGATCTTGATAGCAACACAATTATAGTAGGGGACTTCAACTCCCCACTGTCAAAAATGGACAGATCCTCCGAGCAAAATATCAGCAAAGATATTGTGGCATTGAACAATGCCCTAGAAGAAATGGACTTAACTGTTATATATAGAGCCCTTCACCCCAAAGAAGCTAAATACACATTCTTTTCAAATGCACATGGAACATTTTTAAAAATTGACCCTATGATAGTACACAAAACAAGCCTCAACAAATTCAAGAAAATTGAAATCATATCAAGTATTTTCTCTGACCACAAGAGACTGAAATTAGAAACCAACCCAAAGGAAAAAAACCCCAAACACTCAAAATCATGGAGATTGAATAGCATGCTATTAAACAACCAATGGGTCAAGGATGAGATTAGGAAAGAAATAAAAAAGTTCCTTGAAACAAATGAAAATGAACTTACTACAACCCAAAACTTATGGGACACAGCAAAGGCAGTCCTGAGAGGGAATTTCATAGTGATATAAGCCTACCTAAAAAAACAGAAACATTTGAAACAAACAACTATACCCTACGCCTACAAGAACTCGAGGAACAACAACAAAGACAACTCAGAGCAAGTAGAAGGAAGGAAATAACCAAGATCAGATCAGAGTTAAACGACTTAGAGACTAAAAGTACAATTCTAAGGATCAATTAATACAGCAGCTGGTTCTTTGAAAAGATAAACAAAATCGACAAGCCTTTAACCAGGCTCATCAAGAAAAAAGGAAAGAGGGCCCAAATAAACTCAATCAGAAATGAAAGAGGAGATATTACAACTGACACCTCAGAAATACGAAGGATTGTAAGACACTGCTATGAAGAACTGTGTGCCAAGAAATATGAAAACCTAGGAGAAATGGACAAATTTTTAGAAAAATATAATCTTCCAAAACTCAATAAAGAAGAAGCAGTAATCCTGAAGTGACCAATAACAGAAGATGAAATTGAAGCAGTAATCAAAAAACTCCCACCATAGAAAAGCCCTGGAGCAGATAGTTTCACAGGAGAACTCTACAAAGCATTTAAGGAAGAACTAACTCCTATCCTTCACAGACTATTTCAAAAAATCCAAAATGATGGAAGACTCCCAAATTCTTTTTATGAAGCCAGCATCATCCTAATCCCCAAAACAGATAAAGACATAACAAAGAAAGAAAACTTCAGGCCAATATCACTGATGAACATAGACATTAAAATCCTCAACCAAATATTAGCAAACCGCATCCAGCAATACATTAAAAAGATCATACATCATAACCAAGTGGGATTCATCCTAGGATGCAAGGATGGTACATTATTCGTAAAACAATAAATGTAATACATCACATAAACAAAAGGAAAGACAAAAATCACATGATCATATCAATAGATGCCAAAAAAACTTTCGAGAAGGTACAGCATCCATTTATGATAAAGACACTTAGCAAAGTCAGAATAGAGGGAGCATTCCTCAACATAATAAAGGCCATATATGAGAAACCTACAGCCAACATTATACTCAATGGACAAAAACTAAAATCTTTCCCACTCAGATCAGAAACAAGACAAGGTTGTCCACTATCACCACTTTTATTCAACATAGTACTGGCAGTTTTAGCCACAGTAATCAGACAAGAAAAGGAAATAAAAGGCATCCAAATTGGAAAGGAGGAAACAAAACTGTTGTTGTTTGCAGATGACATGATAGTGTACTTAGAAAATCCATAGACTCTGCCCCAAAACTACTTGACCTAATAATTAAATTTGGCAAAGCAGCAGGGTGCAAAGTCAATATCCAGAAATCAAAGGCATTTTTGTATACCAACTATGAAACAGCAGAAACAGAAATCAGGAAAAAAATCCCACTTGATATAGTAACAACAACAACAACAAAAAAAAATACCTGGGAATAAGCCTAACCAAGGAGGTAAAAAAACCTGTACTCAAAAAACTACACGACACTGAAGTAAGAAATCATGGAAGACACAAACAAATGGAAACATATACCATGCTCATGGATTGGAAGAATCAACATCATTAAAATGTCCATACTACCCAAAGCAATTTATAGATTCAATGCAATCCCTATCAAAGCACCAATGGCATATTTCACAGATATAGAACAAACACTTCAAAAATTTATATGGAACAATAAATGACCCCAAATATCAGCTGCAATTTTGAGAAAGAAGAGCAAAGCAGGAGGGATCATAATTCCTGATATCAAACTGTATTACAAGGCCACTGTAATCAAAACAGCTCGATACTGGCATAAAAACAGACAGATAGACCAATGGAACAGAACAGAGAGCCCAGAAATAATCCCAAGTCTCTATGGGCAATTAATCTTCAACTAAGGGGGCAGAAGCATAAAATGGAATAAAAATAGCCTCTTCAATAAATGGTGTTGGGAAATCTGGACAGCTACTTGCAAAAAAATGAAACTTGAGCACCAACTTACACCATACACAAAAATAAATCCAAGGTGGATTAAAGACTTAAATATAAGTCGTGACACCATAAAGGTCCTAGAGGAAAACATTGGTAGGAAAATCTCAGAGATTCCATACAGCAACATCTTCAATGATATGTCCCTTAGAGCAAGGGACATAAAGGAAAGAATAAACAAATGGGACCTTATCAAAATGAAGAGCTTCTGTGGGGCTAAAGAAAACAGTATTAAAATAAAAAGAGAACCAACAGTATGGGAAAACTTATCTGCCAATGATACCTCAGACAGGGTTTGATCTCCAAAATATATAAAGAACTCATACGACTCCACTCCAGGAAAACAAAAAACCCAATTAAAAAATGGGCAAAAGATATGAACAGACACTTCTCAAAAAAGGACATACAGAGGGCCTAGAGACATATGAAAAGATGCTCAACAGCATTAGCCATCAGAGAGATGCAAAACCACACTGAGATACCACTTCACACCAGTCACAATGGCCAACATCAATAAAGCAATAGATAACTGTTGGAGGGGATGTAGAGAAAAGGGAACCCTACTGCATTGTTGATGGGAATGCAGACTGGTGAGACCACTGTGGAAAACAGTATGGAATTTCCTCAGAAAACTAAAAATGGAACTTCCTTTTGACCCAGAAATTCCACTACTGGGATTATACCCTAAGAGCCCTGAAAAACCAATTCAAAAGAACGTATGCACTCCAAAGTTCATAGCAGCACAATTCACAATAGCCAACTGCTGGAAACAACCTAAGTGCCCATCTACAAATGAGTGGATCAAGAAACTATGGTACATTTACACAATGGAATTCTACACAGCAGAGAGGAAGAAGGAGCTTATACCCTTTTCAACAGCATGGATGGAACTGGAGAGCATTATGCTAAGTGAAATAAGGCAGGCAGTGAGGGACAAATACCATATGATCTCACCTTTAACTGGAACATAATCGACAAAAGCAAAAAACAAGGAAAACTTAACCAGAGTCTTTGAAATTAAGAACAAGCTAACAAAAGCCAGGTGGAAGGGGGAAGGGAACAATGGGGAGAAGGGTTTTCAGGAACACTATAGAGGACATATGGACAGAAGCAAGGGTGGGGAGGGAGTCAGGGAAGAAAGGTGCGATTGGTGGAGGAGGGGGAGGGGATGGGAGAGAATGCAGACAACTGTAATTGAACACCAATAAAGTAAAAAAAATAAATAAATTCCACTCAGCATCTTTAAAGACATGTATTTGTGCTCAAAAGTCACCTGAACCAGTGCATTAAGTTCCTTCAACTTTTCTGCATGTCTGAAATGTTTCATAATAAATTATTTGAAGATTTTTTTAAATTACCTTAACTGAAAACTGCAATTTTATACTGCAGGGAATTTAGCATCTTCATTTTAGGGGAGAAAATGGCAGCATTATCAAAATAAAGCAATACAAAATTGTAAATTCTGACTGAGTATAGTACGTTGTATTCCAGGATATTCTTCACAGACTTATTTAAAATAGAGCAACAGTCCCCCCAAACATTTGAAGTTGCTATGGCACATTACTCTGAGGGAATGCCCCACCCATTAAAACACTGAGTAAAAAATGATACATCAACTTTATTCCTATTATAATGCTAAGTAAAACAAGAAACAAATAGGCAAATTTTTATACTTTTACTGCAACTATGTTAAAAGGAAAAACACAAAGACTAGAAGTAAATGTACCGAAAAAGATCCTGATGATTGATAATTGGACTAGAATTACAGGAAGACTTTCTTATTATTTTATGCAAATGTTACCTTTGATGTGGTTATATGTTATTTTTTGAAGAAAAATATTTTTATTGTTTTCATTTAGTATAATTCTTTGTTTTGAAAAAATAAATGGAGTTTTTTATACCCAGGGTCTACCCCTCGGCACTGCTGGCAAGAATAATTTTGTTTTGAACGAAGACCTCGTTGGGTTGCCAAATGCATTGTTCAACTGTGGATGCAGAAATGACTTTGAACACAATAGTTGCCAAGTTAAGGAGTGCCCGCTGGGCAGCTCTACTAAGCTTTGGTTCAAGTCTATTGTTGCATCCAGTACTTCTGCAAAGAGCCCGCATGGCCAAGCTTTGAAGTTGGGTTCACAGAGCCTGTTTTCTCAGAGCATGGAGTTTATTATGTTGGAGACCATGGACTTGGAAGTAGGGGACAAGATGTTCCAAAATGATCCCTAAAATCAGTGTAATCCCACAGAAATGTGTCAGAAAGAGCTGGAGATCTTCAAGCAAAGGCTGAGATGTTACCAGCTGGGAAACAGTGTACGGGGAGGATATTTGTTTCAGAAATTGATCCAGTGATCAGGTCAGTCTTTGGTGAACCAGCCCTTTGCTTCCACTTAAACTGTCTCTCACAAAAGAGCCATAATTGCCTTTTGTTCTTAGGCAGCAAGAGTCAGGGTCACATCTCAGAGGATCACATCTAAAACTCCTGCTTTCCCAACCAGGACAAGGCAAGGCTGAGAGGTCAGAATCCAAGAACAACAGTGTGCTGTGCACTGTGTCAAGGTTACAGACCTGGAATTCTGTCCTTGCCCTGTTCCTGTGTTGACAAAGACCTCAAAATCCAAGAGTTTCAGCTCTAGTACCAGCCCTCCTAGGGAAGGATCCTAGGTGCATTTTGTTTCAGAGGATGTTAGATTCTTTTCAGAATACTTGACTCAATGAGTAAGCAACAATATTTCCATGCCTTCCATGTATAAGGAGCTTAAGTTGTAAATACGGATAAGATATCTTCAATGGATCCACAAGGAATCAACATAAGCACAGGCCATGCAATAATGATGTTTGTTGAGGCTTACTCCTTGGCAAGCACTATTCTATGGAATTTTCCCTAAATTAACTCATTTAATCTTTATAACAGCTATATGACATGTGTTCTATTATCATGTGCATTTTACAAAGAAGGAAACTGAGGCACAGAGAAGCAAGCATAAACAGCCTGGTTCTAAAGACTACAGTCCTAAAACCTCTTGCACACCCCAAGGCTGTCTCTCATACAGTGACAAGTGTCATGGGCAGTAGCTTTGGACAGGAAGTCTAGGGAAGGAAGCTTTCCAGCTGTTTTGGAAGTGTGCTGCTCCAACGTGGGCTTTTCAGCATTGTTTTTCAGGCTAAAGGTTCAGAGACTAAACACCTTTATTTATTTATTTCAAAACTGGAGTGGCAGTACATAAAAATATTTCTTTTCAATATAAAAATATCAAACTATAAATTTTTTTCTTATTGAAAAAATAACATTTTTGTGTATTTTTCCCACATATCTAACACTTACAATAATATGACATATAACACCCTGGCTGGTGTGGCTTAGTGGATTGAGCACCAGACTGTGAACCAAAAGGTTGTAAGTTCTATTCCCAGTCAAGGCACATGTCTGGTTTGTGGGCCAGATTCCCCAGTTGGGAGCATGTGAGAGGTAACCAACTGATGTATTTCTTGCACATTGATCTTTCTCTCCCTCTCTTTCTCCTTCCTTCTCCTCTCTCTAACAGGTAAATAAATAAAATCCTTTAAAAAATATGACATATGACAATTTGTCTTCCTATGTTCCTGTCACTTAAATTTACAGCAGGTATAAAGTTGCTGCATAATTTTTATACTTATCACATTAATGTATTCTGTCCAGTGGCTATTCCATAATCACCTTGACCATTATCCTATTTTTGATAACATTCTTTATGAATAACATTGTGATGGACATGTCTAGGTCTAAAGTATATTTCTTATGCTATATTGTTTCCCAAGCCAGAATTCTGAGATGTAGATTTACAGAATCAAAAGTTACAGGCATTTCTAAAAAAAATGTAATATCCACGGTGTATTATTCCCAAAAGTGTACTTCAAGACTGAATGTTTTACTTGTCGGCAGTTTGATCACTTCTCAAGCAGTATTTTAAGAAAGAATTAAGTATATGTGTGCCCAGGAATGTAAATTGAATCCAAGTTGAAGGATGGGAGATTTTAAACAAAGCAGGAAGTTCATGGAATCCCTAAGAGATGCACTAGGGGAGGCAGAGGTGAGAGGACTTTCTCATACATGATGTTAAAAAAAAAAAGGACTTGGAAAAAAGAGTGGAAGATGGCGGCAAGATAGGTAGAAGCAGAGTCCACTCCCCCTGCACACAGGTGAAACACCTAGCTGATCTTCTGAGAAACAGAGCGAACAGCCAACAGTATCCCAGCATATATGAAGATCGAAGGCCAAAATTGTACAGGTCATAGAAAAATCAGCTGGTAAGGAAAGAGCTTCAGGACAATAAGGACCCCAGGTCCATCACAGGGACTAGAGCAGCAGAAGCCCCAGGCCTGGCGCCAGCCTGATCTGCAGCAGGGTTCTTGGGAGAGAGTCAGCTCAATGGCTCCCTCCTCTGCCAATCAAGGCTGGAGCAGCACAGGCTGGAGACCTGTTTGCTTGAAGCCACAGGGAGGGGAAAAGGACGAAGTGGCGAACGCGTGGGGGGCTGTGAGCACCCACAGAGACTACGGGCGCTGACTGGGGAGAGTTGAGAGTTGGACAGTGCTGGGCCCTGACCCAGATAGTCCCCTGGTCTGGTTAAAAAATTGGGCTGAGTGAGAGGCCAGGCCCTTGCATGGAGTGGCAGGCTTGAACATGAGGAATTTCTCAAAAAGAAAAAGTAAAGAAAGAGACATAGGGCGCTGTTTGGGGAACTCTCCTGTGGCAGCCAACCAGGCCCTTTCCCCACCCAGCCACAGGGAGACCCCACGGTGGCTTGGAGGGCACCCCGAGCTCACATCGGTAGCTCTGTGGACAATGCTCATCAAGGAAGACCCTGTGCACATGCTCACAGCCCTGGGGACAGTGTGCACCCATTGTAGGACCAGTGGCTGATCATCCTGCCACACACACAGTCCTGGGATGGAGTGCACCTGACCCCTGCACCTCCAAGGAAACAGCAGAGGAGGCCTGCACCAGCATCCTCAGTGGCAGCCAGGCAGCCATGGGCAGAACCCCTGCCCAGCAATAAGGGAGTCAGCAATCTCCAGAAAGACTTAACACATTGGGGGAGCTGAACTAGCCTGAAGGGGCGCTGAGAGCCCCCTAGCATCTAGGACAACAAAGAGTGACAAGGGGGTGTGTAAAGTGCCCCTAATTGGTACAGCTCAAGGACAGCACAACAGGTGCATTATAGGCCTAGGCTGGGCAGAGAAGGGCACTGAGGAACTGGGCCAGAGGCAGGTTGTGTGCCTCTCAGGAAGGGAGAAAAGAGAAACCAATTCCCCCCTCAGCCTGCTGCAGACAGTAAGTCCAGCACAACTGGCTTAGCCAGTTTGAAGCCAGCAGGAGGTTTTTTGTTTGTTTGTTTTTAATAATAATTCCCACAAGTGAGAAAATAAAACCAGAAACTGTGAAAAGACCAGAGCTGGACCCAAACAGGGGTCACCCCAACAACTGAGATAGTGAGACAAATTTCACTTTGCTACTCCAGAGGACTTGTAAGATATTACATATTTGTATTACTGTTTTTCATTACTCTTACATCTTTCATTTTACTAGTATTTTTTTATTTCTCTTCTTTCTGTTTAGTCTTCTTCGCTTGACTGGTTGAATTGCATTGTTTGCTTTCCCTTATTCTCTCATTATAGTGTATTTTTAACTTACTTTCTTTCACTTCACTTGTGTTCCATTAACACAACACTGTAGGTCCTATACTTCCTAATCTTGTTTTCCAGATCACATACAGTCTGTCATATCATTGTTGCTCCATTATCATTGTAAATAATTCCTGTTCTATACAACTGTAAATACTACACAGCACCCTGCCTGCCCCCGCAAGTCATAGCCTACAATTTCCTGAACTTTACTACTATTGTGGTTAACTCTACTCTCTCACACACTACACCTATTCTCTGTCCTTTACTCTCACTTTACCTCATAATCTGACCTCCCAAAAACTCACTGCTTTCTAGATCCAACTCACAATCCTCCCCTACTCATAACAAGAGTCTTACCTACTTCCTACCTATTCTTAAAAGTGACTAGTCGGGTGAACTATCCCGGTTAACACTATACATATCCAAAAGACCTCCTATCTCTTCTCTACAGGTTGGTACTTTAAATATCATAGAATATACTCCTACTGTCTTAAACCATTCTGCCTTCCCCCTCCAACTGATCACAAAAAAGAGTATGTAGAAGCTATGAACACCAGGATATCTGCTGGAACAGAAAACCCACCAACAAAGGAACCACCAACAGATAATAACAGAAGAACGTGAAGTAGGTAGTGGAACCCACACTAACTTCAATCCAGGACTGACCTAGAAATACAACCAATTGGTGGACAAATTATGCACAACAAACAACTGACCAAGAGTGAGAGAGAAGCCTCAAAACCTTGTTCACACAGAAGAATAAGCTTCAACACAACCTGTCCACACCTGCACAACAGAATACAAGGTGTGGTGTAGGGAGTGACCTTCAGTAAACCAGCTGAAAGAAAGGACCCACCAAAGGAAGACCCAACAAAAATCAAAACCAAACACATACAGAGAGCCAGCAAAAAACGACAGTCCAAGACCAGCTCTTCTGAGCTTCCGAGCTCAGAAGATTAAGGAGACTGCACCAATGAATCTCACTGAATCTCACTTCTACCATAGAAGTTCATACTATAAACACAGGGAGACAAAACATATCAATTTAAGAAACAGAGGCTAGTAAGAAAAGTGTCACAAACAATGGGAAGACAAAGAAACAATCCCCAAATGAAAGGAAAGGAGGAAGCCCCAGAAAGAATGATTAATGAAACAGAGGCAAGTCAACTATCAGATATTGAGTTCAAAGCATTGGTTATGAGGAAGCTCAATAAGCTCACAGAGAAATACCAGAAACTACAGAAAAACTACAATGATCTCACTGCAAACTATATCAACTTCAAAAAGGAAATAGAAACTATAAACAAGGACCAAGAGGAAATAAAGAACACAATTTCTAAACTGAAGAACACAGTAGAAGGAATTAAAATCAGGCTCGATAAAACAGAGGTTTGGATCAGCAAGCTGGAGGACAAAGTAGGAAAAAAACACCCAGAAAGAGCAAGAAAAGGAAAAGATGCTCAGAAAGAATGAAGAGGGATTAAGGGAAATGCAGGACAACATGAAACATGATATCTATATAATAGAGATACCAGGAGAAGAAGAAGAGCAAGGCATAGAAAACCTAGTTGAAAAAGTAACAATGGAAAACATCTCTAATCTGATGAGAAAAAAAGCACACAAATCCAGGAAAAACAGTGAGTCCCAATCAAGAGGAACCAAAAGAGGCCCACTTCAAGACACATCATCATTAAAATGGCAAAATATCAAGAAAAGAAGAGAATCTTAAAAGCAGCAAGGGAGAAACAGGAAGTAACATACAAGGGAGCCCCAATAAGGTAAGCAGCTGACTTCTCAATGGAAATGCTCTAAGGCAGAAGAGAATGGCAAGAAATATTCCAAGTCATGAGAACCAGAGGCCAACAAGCAAGGCTACTGTACCCAGCAAAGTTATCAATCAAGATAGAAGGCCAAATCAGGAGCTTCCAAGAAAAAAGAAGTCTAAAAGAATACACCTCCACCAAACCAGCTCTGCAAGACATGCTAAAGTTACTGCTTTAAGGAAAGGAAAGAAATGAGAGAGAGGGGGGGAGAGAGAGAGAGAGAGAAACACAAGTACAAACAAAAATGGCAATGAATAAGTACCTATCAATAATAATCTTAAATATACATGGATTAAATGTTCCAATCAAAAGACATATAATAGCTGAATGCATAAGAAAGCACGACCCACACATATGCTCCCTACGAGAGACCCACCTCAGGACAAAAGACCTACACAGACTGAAAGTGAAGGTCTGGAAACAAATTTTCCAAAAAAACGGACAGCAAAAAGAAGCCATGGTAGAAATACTCATATCAGAAAAAATAGATTTCAAAGAAAGGACCATAGAGACAGGGAAAGACATTTCATAATACTTAAGGGAAGAATCCACCAAGACATAAACATTGTAAATATATATGCACCACACATAGGAGCACCCAAATACATAAAGAAAATCTTGGAAGACTTGAAAAGATATTGACAGCAACACAATTATAGTAGAGGATTTAACACCCCACAGTCAAAAATTGACAGATCTTCCAAACAAAATATCAACAAAGATATTGTGGCATTGAAAAATGCCCTAGATGAAATGGACTTAACTGATTTATATGGAGCCTTTCACTCCAAAGAAGCTAAATACACATTCTCTTCAAATGCACACGGAACATTTTCAAAGATAGACCATATGATAGAATACAAAACAAGCCTCAACAAATTTAAGAAGATTGAAATCATATCAAGTATTTTCTCTGACCACAAGGGACTAAAGGTAGAAATCAACCCAAAGGAAAAAACCCCAAACACTCAAAATCATAGATTGAATAGCATGCTATTAAATAACGAATGGGTCAAGAATGAGATTAGGGAAGAAATCAAAAAGTCTCTCAAAACAAATGAAAATGAACTGACAACAGCCCAAAACTTATGGGACACAGCAAAGGCACAGCACAGTACTGGGAAGGAAGTCCGTAACCATATAGGCCTACCTAAAAAAGATAAAAATATTTCAAACAAACAACCTAACCCTACGCCTACAAGAACTCGAGGAACAACAACAAAGACAGCCCAGAGCAAGTAGAAAGAAGGAAATAACCAAGATAAGAGCAGCATTGAATGGCATAGAGACTAAAAGCACAACTCTAAGGATCAATGAATCCAGGAGCTGGTTCTTTGAAAAAATGAACAAAATTGCAAACCATTAGGCACTCTCAACAAAAAAAAAATGACAGAGGACCCAAATAAACATAATCAGAAACGAAAGGGGATATTACAGCTGTTACCACAGAAGTACGAAGGATTGTAAGAAACTGCTATGAAGAACTATATGCCAAGAAATTTGAAAACCTAGGTGAAATGGACAAATTTCTAGAAAAATATAATCTTCCAAAACTCAAAGAAGAAGAAGCAGAAAGCCTAAACCAACCAATAACAGCAGACAAAATTGAAGCAGTAATCAAAAAACTCCTGACACACAAAAGCCCTGGACCAGATCGTTTCACAGGAGAAGTCTACAAAGTATTTAAGGAAGAGCTAACCCCTATCCTTCACAGACTATTCCAAACAATCCAAAATGATGGAAGACTCCCAAACTCTTTTTGTGAAGCCAGCATCATCCTAATCCCAAAACCAGATAAAGACACAACCAAGAAAAAAAAACTTCAGGCCAATATCACTGTTGAACATAGATGCTAAAATCCTCAACAAAATATTGCAAACCGCATCCAGCAACACATTAAAAAGATCATACACCATGGCCAAGTGGGATTCATCCCAGGGATGCAAGGATGGTACAATATTCTTAAATCAATAAACATAATACATCACATAAATAAAAGCAAAGACAAAAATCATATGATCATATCAATAGATGCAGAGAAACCATTTGATAAGGCACGTCACCCATTTACGATAAAAGCATTCAGCAAAGTGAGAATAGAGGGAGCATTCCTCAACATAATAAAGGCCATACATGTGGAAAGGAGGAAACAAAACTGACTTTGCTTGCAGATGACAGGATATGTACATAGAAAATCCTATAGACTCTGCCAGAAAACTATTCAAACTAATAAATGAATTTGGCCAAACAGCGGGATACAAAGTCAATATCCAAAAATCAAAGGCCTTTTTGTATACCAACAATGAAACATCAGAAGCAGAAATCAGGAAAAATATCCCATTTGATATAGAAACAAAACAAAATAAAATACCTAGGAATAAACCTAACCAAGGAGGTAAAAGACCTGTACTCAGAAAATTACACAACAGGAGGGGGAAGGAAGATGGCGGCGAGATAGGAGGAACAGAGTTTACTTCCTCCTACCCACTGGTTGATTTTCTGAGGAACGGGGCAAAAGCCCAGCAGTATTTCAACACATATGATGATTGATGCCCAAGATTACAGGGGAATTTGAACATTCATACGGTAAGCAGAGTGCATCAGAAGGAAAGGGTCCCCATCTGGACGAGCCTGGGGAGCATGGCGGGGCTTCCGTCCCAGACCCGGCAGCTGCCTGGATCGGACACAAGATTCTTCGGGAGGGAGCCAGATTGGGATTTGTGAGTAGTCAGATGCTTGTTTTGTCTGACGGGCGTAAATAGGAAGAACTTTTCAGAGAGGAAAAACAGGAAAAAAAGTGGTGCTACGTGGCTATTTGGAGAGGCCCCGCCCCCAACAGTCCCGAGGTCAGTGCACCGCCAGGATCAGTGCACTGCCAGGATCGGTGTGCAACCCAGATTGGAGGCCCAGGGAAGTCGTCCTGTATCACGGAGGGAGAGCACGGTCGGCCCTTGGCCCCAGGAGGCTGGCGCTTCCATCAAGGGGAATTGGAGTCTGTATGAATCCGGGGTCCGAGGCCTTTCCCAGCCCATACCCTAAGTATTGGAAACAGCTTGCAGTCAGCGCTCTCTGGCTGAGTGCGGCCTGGGACACCAAACAAGAGAAACCGGGGACCATGCGCACCTGGCAATCCGCAGACCAATCATACACAGTTCAAAAATATTAGGGACAGTGCACAACTGGGCCTCTTGGACACATAATCCAGGGACAAAGAAGTGAGCAAACACAGGCGCACAGCTCAAAAATACCAGAGAGAGTGTGCGACCAGGCCTTTCGGCCGGGGCTTGCTGGTGCACAGCCCAGGGGCAAAGATAAAAGAGTTCACAGGTGCGCTGAGCTCATGCCTACAGCTGGAGACAAAGCCCTAGCCATCCAGCCCAGGCGCACGAAGGCGCACGCAGCCCGACAAGACCAAGCAGCTTTCTGGGAACAGGGAAGAAGCACCCCATTGAGGGGAGCGGCAGACTGGAGCTGCAGACCGCACAAACTCTTGACTCAGAGCGGGGGCCAAACTATCCAGAAAGGGCACGGAGAGAACCTATTAGTTAGACCAGCGGAGAAAAAATAGGCAGTGAGAGATTTGCCACTATCAGGTGCACATCAAGACAGTTTGGGCCCAGAAGCACACTCAGGAACTGGGCTGGTGGCTGGACAACAGTGAAGAGTGCACCTCAGGAAAGAAGGAAAGCAAAACTGATATCTTCCCAGACGGACGCAGCCTGGCCGGACAGTTTTAAAATCAGAAACCTGGAGTTTTTTTTGTTTTGTTTTGTTTTGTTTTGTTTTGTTTTGTTTTGTTTTGTTTTGTTTGTTTGTTTTGTTTTGTTCTGTTTCTTTGTTCTCTTTTTTGCTAATTTTTGTTGTGTTTTGATTTGTTTTTGCTTTTTTTAACTCATCTTCCTCTCTGTCCTTCACCATTTTTTAATTCCTTCTTCCACCCTTTCCTTTAGTATTCTTAGTCCCCTCTCTTCATATCTCTCTTCTTTTTTTTTACTTACTTTTGTGTTTTGTTTCGTTTTGTCATTTTTTAATTTAAAAAAGATAAAAAAAATTTATTCTTATTAATTAGTCCCTCCATTCTTTCCTTCTTTATAAATTATTCCTCTTTCCTTCCTTCCTTTTCTTATAGTATTCTTTCTCCCTTCACTCCTTTTTTTCTCTCCTTCTTTCCCAATTACCCCCGCTTTTCTTTACCTACAGGTGAGACAGTAAAACCTGGAGCTGTGAAAGGACCAGAGTCAGCCCCAGACAGGGGTCAGTCCAAAAAATAGAGACAGTGAGACAAAATTAAATTTGCTACTCCAGAGAACTCGACAGATTAATTTAAAAAACAGAGGCTAGCAAGAAGAGTTTCACAAACAATGGGAAGACAAAGAAACAACCCCCAAATGAAAGGAAAGGAAGAAATTCCAGAAAGAATGATAGACGAAACAGAGGCAAGCCAACTATCAGATACCGAGTTCAAAGTATTGATTATCAGGAAGCTCAAGAAGCTCGATGAGCTAGCAGAGAATTTCCAGAAACTACAGGGAAACTATAATGAACTCATTGCAAACGATGTCAGCATGTAAAAGGAAATAGAAACTATCCAAAAGGGCCAAGTGTAAATGAAGAATACAATATCTGAGCTAAAGAACACAATAGAAGGAATCAAAAGCAGGCTCAATGAAGCAGAGGATCGGATAAGTGAGCTGGAAGACAAGGTAGAAAAAAACACCCAAAAAGAGCAGGAACAGGAAAAGAGAATCAGAAAGAATGAAGAGGTATTAAGGGAAATGCAGGACAACATGAAACGTAATAATATTCATATAACAGGGATACCAGAAGGAGAAGAAGAAGGGCAAGGGACAGAAAGCATGTTTGAACAAGTAATGATGGAAAACTTTCCTAATCTGATCATAGAAAAAGTCACACAAGTCCAAGAAACACAGAGAGTCCCAATCAAAAGGAACCCAAACAGGCCCACCTCAAAACACATCATAATTAAAATGGCAAAATTCCAAGACAAAGAGAGAATCCTAAAGGCAGCGAGACAGAGACAGGAAGTCACATACAAGGGAGCCCCGATAAGGATAGCAGCTGACTTCTCAATGGAAACACTCCAAGCCAGAAGGGAATGGCGAGAAATATCCAAGTAATGAGAACCAGAGGCCTGCAACCAAGACTACTCTACCCAGCAAGGCTCTCAATCAAGATAGATGGCCAAATAAGAAGCTTCCCAGACAAAAGAAGTCTAAAAGAATACACCTCCACCAAACCAGCTCTGCAAGAGATCCTAAAGGGACTGATTTAAGGAAAGGAAGGGAAAGAGAGAGAGTGAGGAACACAGGTACAAAACAAAAAATGGCACTGAATAAGTACCTATCAATAATAACGTTAAATGTAAATGGATTAAATGCTCCAATCAAAAGACCTAAAATAGCTGAATGGATAAGAAAGCACAACCAACACATATGCTGCCTACAAGAGACCCACCTGAGGGCAAACGACCTTCACGGATTGAAAGTGAAGGGCTGGAAACAAGTTTTCCAAGCAAATGGGCAGGAAAAAAAGCTGGGGTAGCTATACTCATATCAGACAAAATAGACTTCAAAAAAAGGGTGATAAAGAGAGACCCAGAAGGACACTTCATAATACTCAAGGGAAGAATCCACTAAGAAGATATAAACATTGTAAATATATATGCACCCAACATAGGAGCACCCAAATACATAAAGAAAATCTTGGAAGACTTCAGGAAAGACATTGATAGCAACACAATTACAGTAGGGGACTTCAACACCCCACTGTCAAAAATGGACAGATCCTCCAAACAAAATATCAGCAAAGATATCATGGTATTGAACAATGCCCTGGAAGAGATGGACTTAACAGATATATACAGAGCCTTTCACCCCAAAGAAACTAAATACACATTCTTTTCAAATGCACATGGAACATTTTCAAAAATAGACCATATGATAGGACATAAAACAAGCCTCAACAAATTCAAGAAAATTGAAATCATACCAAATATTTTCTCTGACAACAAGGGACTGAAATTAGAAACCAACCCAAAGGAAAAAACCCCAAAAACAAAATCATGGAGACTGAATAGCATGCTATTAAACAATGAATGGGTCAAGGATGAGATTAGGGAAGAAATCAAAAGGTTCCCTGAAACAAATGAAAATTAACTGATAATAACCCAATACTTATGGGACACAGCGAAGGCAGTCCTGAGAGGGAAGTTCATAGCCATACAGGACTACATAAAAATAAAATAAAATAAACAGTTTACACAAACAACCTAACCCTATGCCTACAACTCGAGGAACAACTGCAAAGACAACCCAGAGCAAGTAGAAGGAAGGAAATAACCAAGATCAGATCAGAATTATGTGACACAGAGACTAAAAGCACAATTCTAAGGATCAATGAATCCAGGAGCTAGTTCTTCAAAAGATAAACAATATAGACAAGCCTTTAAGCAGGCTTATCAAGAAAAAAAGAGAGAGGACCCAAATAAATTCAATCAGAAATGAAAGAGGAGATATTACAACTGATGCCACAGAAATACAAAGGATTATAAGTCACTACTATGAAGAACTGTACGCCAAGAAATATGAAAACCTAGGAGAAATGGACAAATTTTTAGAAAAATATAATCTTCCAAAACTCAATAAGGAAGAAACAGAAAGCCTGAACCAACCAATAACAGCGGAGGAAATTGAAGCAGTAATCAAAAACTTTCAACACAAAAAAGCCCTGGTCCAGATGGTTTCACAGGAGAATTCTACAAAGCATTTAAGGAAGAACTAACACCTATCCTTCA
>PVJI01023659.1:0-23220 GCA_004026765.1 Micronycteris hirsuta
TGTAAGTCGTGACACCATAAAAGTTCTAGAGGAAAACATCGGTAGGAAAATCTCAGACATTCCACGCAGCAGCATCTTCAGTGATATGTCCCCTAGAGCTAGGGACATAAAGGAAAGAATAAACAAATGGGATCTTATCAAAATAAAGAGCTTCTGTGGGGCTAAAGAAAATAGTATTAAAATAAAGAGAGAACCAACCTTATGGGAAAACATATTTGCCAATGATACCTCAGACAAGGGTCTGATCTCCAAAGTATACAAAGAACTCATACGACTCCACTCCAGGAAGACAAAAAACCCAATTAAAAAATGGGCACTAGACATTAACAGACACTTCTCAGAAAAAGACATACAGAGGGCCCAGAATCATATGAAAAGATGCTCAACATCATTAGCCATCAGAGAGATGAAAATTAAAACTACAATGAGATACCACCTCACACCAGTCAGAATGGCCAGCATCAACAAAGCAACAGATAACTGTTGGAGGGGATGTGGAGAAAAGGGAACCCTACTGCACTGTTGGTGGGAATGCAGACTGGTGCAGCCACTGTGGAAAACAGTATGGAACTTCCTCAGAAAAATGAAAATGGAACTGCCTTTCAAACTAGCAATTCCACTACTGGGATTATACCCTAAGAATCCTGAAAAACCAATTCAAAAGAACCTTTGTATTCCTATGTTCATAGCAGCACAATTCACAATAGCTAAGTGCTGGAAACAACCTAGGTGCCCATCTACAAATGAATGGATCAAGAAACTATGGTACATTTATACAATGGAATTCTACACAGCAGAGAGAAAGAAGGAGCTCAAAGTAATATAATACCCTCTCAAAGTAAGGGTAATACCCTCTCAAAATATAATTACTCTCAAAGTAATATAATACCCTTTGCAACAGCATAGATGGAACTGGAGAGCATTATGCTAAGTGAAGTAAGCTAGGCAGTGAGGGACAAATACCATATGATCTCACCTTTAACCGGATCATAATCAACAAAAGAAAAAAGCAAGAAAATCATAACCAGAGACATTGAAATTAACAACAGTCTGACAGTGGCCAGAGGGGATGGGGGAGGGGACAATGGGGAGAAGCGTCTTGAGGAACCACTATAGAGGACACGTGGACAGAACCAAGGGGGAAGAGGGAGGGAGGGAAGAGAGGTGGGGTTGGGAGGGGTGGGGGAAGTGGAGGGGAGAGGATGCAGACAAGTGTAATCAAAAAACAATAAGGTAATTATTTTAAAAATTTCAAAACACTAACTTAAACAGATATATGCATGTTTGTGTTCATTGCAGCATTATTTACAGTAGCCAAGATATGTAAAAAATTTGTGTCCATTGATAGACAAATGAATAAAAAGTGGTATATGTATAAAATGGAATATTATTCTGCCATAAAAATAAATTAAATCTTTCCCTTTGTGATAACATGGATGGACAGGGTATTATGCTGAGTGAAATAAGTCAGACAGAGAAAGACAAATACCACATAATTTCACTTATATGTGGATCTAAAAAACAAAATAGATAAATAAAAAAGAAACAAACTCAGCTACAGAGAACAAATGAATGGTTTACAGATGGAAGGAAGGTTGGAGGGCTAAGTTAAAAGTTGAAGGGATTAAATAATGTAATTGTCAGTTATAAAATAGTCACAGGATATAAGTATGCATCAGGAGTATAGTTATAACTATGTATGGTGTCAGATGAGTGCTAGACTTATCGGGATTATCACTTTCTAAGTTATATAAATGTGCAATCACTATGTTGTACATCTCAAAGTAATATAATATTGTATGTCAAACATCCTTGAAAAATATAAAATAAATACATTTTAAAATCGTTAGGGTGGATTTGGGAGATACATACTTTTTATTTATTGCCAATGAGAGTCTAATTAGAAACATATGTTTTACGTATTGTGGAACATATTTAAAGCAGAAAAAACAACCATATTGTTAACTTAAAAAATATGTAAAATATTCAATTAATAAAAACATTTCTATTATTATTCAAAGAAATATGAAACAAACAAAAGAGAAATTGAAAGACAAGCATTTTATTGTTTGTTAAATTGGTAAAGTGGCAGAGAAAAGTCATGCATTAGAGAGACATATGGAACACCATCAACAAGACTAATAAGTGTGTAACTGAAGTTGCAGAAGAGAAAGCAAAGCTAAAGCAATAATTGAAGAGATCCTGACTGAAAGTTTTCCAAAATTGGAGTACACATCAAACTATAGAACCAAGGAGTTCTGTATGCTACTAGAATAAATGCAAAATCATAGTGCAGCCTAGAATTGCTGGGGTTGAAAGCACAAAATCTGTGAGTGAGTCAATGGTAATTATGGGGTGAGGAGTCAATCTTCTATTCCTTCTTTCCTGAATGTGAGTATTTTAACTATTGATAACACAATTACAAATAAACTCTTGGTTCGATGTGTATTTTACATCTTGGTGTTCTTCATTTTAACCAAGTTGGGTGTAATCCCAATGCTAGAGTCTTATCTGAGCTTTTCATAAGCCATTCCATAATTATTTGTGGCTGGAAGTTTGCCAGAAAAGTAGATCCCACGATGGTGGCCCTGTTGTCACATCTCTTCACCATATATCAATAAATTACACCCTTTTAACTGTAGATACTTTTATCTATAAATCCAGAGGCAATGTCCAGGGAATCTAATGTCCATTAATCTAACACTCTATCAGCCCTAGATGATGCTCTGGCAGAGGGACTGCTGGCAAGGAAGAGAAAGCCAGATCTGGAGTAGGAGTCAGTTTCAATAAGGACAGACCACTACCTACTGCATGGAGGAAGGTGACTGATATAATTGACTTGCCACTGAATGGGTCTGTTTTCTCTGGGGAAATGCACCATATCCATTTCTCAGTATCAGCCCTTTCTGCTGATCAAGTGTTCAGTAGCAGGAGTAGCAGCTATGAGACCAACCTTGGTAAAATGGAGTATATGCTTTTCGTCTCAGCTGGTCACCGATGTGAGATACAGATATCCATGCACTTTGTGCTCATACCCATAGGTCCATCTTCATTCTTTTCTGCCAGACTACTTTTCTCTGATATTGCAATTTTGATCTTTCAAGACCACTAGCAAACAAGCAAATTCATTTTTTCACTCTCCAGAAATTCATATTTATTTTTACTTATAACAAGTATTCCTTATAAACTTAATAACTAAGTGAAATTTGTATTGCTCTTTTTAATAATAGAATTTTTCCTCACCAGTGCACACTAAAGTCATCTGAGTAGGTTGTAAAGCAGCAAGAGTCCATATTTTGGCTTGCACTATGACACTGAATTGAGTCATACATAGAAATCATTCCATGAAACCATAAAATTGAGCTGAAGTAAAAGTATTGATGCCACAGAAGTAGGCGATATGGGGCTCTGGACTACCTGTTTGTATTGATTACCTTTGCATTTATACCTGCTTCAGACTGGTCTCAGATGTACCACTTTCAATACATGATGACTTATTGCTGTGACAGCTAGAAATTATGATTTGTTAAATTCAATGATACTTAGCCCATGATGAACAGTACTTGCTACTCAGTCACTTGATAACCCATGGTCAAGAACTCAGTCACTGATAACACTCCATAGGACCTAAGGTTTGCTTTACAAATAGTGGATAGTTCTCTGCAGGGCTAGTTAAATGTAAACAGGTATAAATCTCCTCCCTGGCAGTATAAATTACCAGAGTTAAAAATAAAATGCAAATCTGATATTTTAGCACATGCTAGATGTTGGAGATTATTTATTTATTTAACAACAACAACAACAACAAAAAAAAAACAGAAAGAAAAAGACAAAATGTCAATTAAGTTATACCAGAAACTTCACAGAGAATATATCAACCCATGATCCAAGTCACAGTTCTAATCTTATTTGAATGTTGGTCCTTATAACTCCAACATAAGTTATACATATATACCTTGCAGGAATAACCAATAGCATTTTAAAAATTTACAACAAAAAGTATCCTGATTTTTGTAAAGTAAATCATCATGACAGAAGTACGTAACCTGAAAGACTATCAGGTTGCTCAGTGGGTTTTATTGGAGTCTGAGTACATTCAATGAGTTCACATTAATTCAATTTCCATGGCTGTTTCCCCAGGTTTTTCAACCTGGATATGGGCATCCAAAAACCACCACACAAAGTAGTAAGAGAATAAACAGGGAGAGAAGAGGGTTATTCCAGCTCTCATGTCAAATTTGCTTTAACTGTTTTTTTCTGAAAGGTCTTTTTTTTAAAAAAAGGCTTTATTGGTAAGTTTTAATACTTGCAAACCCTTGTATAAAAACTCTGAATATTTTCAAATAATAACATCTACTAAGAATGTCTTCATTTGGCAACAGAGCCCAGTAATCACATTATCCCAGTCTCTTATCAATATATAAAAATACTTTCCTAAAAGGAGGTTCATATCATACAAAATTTTATTTATCTACCTCAGTAATTATTAATTATCTATGCATCTGCCTATGTCTTTGCCTTAATAATATGGAGGGTCAAACATCATTCTTCTTCTGACCAAAATTGTATTGAAAATCCATTCCAAAATCAATAAATCAATTTAAAAATTGTTCATTGCAAAGGAGTGATTGCATACTGCCTAAACAACAATTCAAAATTTTTCTTGATTCATAAAAATTATGAGCAATAGGAAAAATAAGTTTCTAAAACCTTGAATTAATATAAGAACCAGTGTAGTTTTCTAGTGAAAGTTACTTTTAATTTTTCCAAATTAACCCTGATACACATTAATTTTATGCAAACATATACAGATAAAATATTTAAAATTTATAAAATAAAAATTATTTTGCACATTAAACATGTTAATTGTTAGCTCAGGAAAATACAAATGTCCTAAAACAAAGATATCCAGAATTAGTTAGAATGACATTAAAATAATTAACAATTATTAAACAGATATTATATCCTTTATATGACTTTATTCCTCAAATAATTTTGTGATGTAAGTACCATTATTATCTCTCTTTACAGGTGTAGAAATTGAGGCTATGAGACATTAAGTTTCCTGACCAAGTTTACACTACTAACAAACTATAGGACTGGCTTTAAACACTGGTAAAAAGACACCTGGGAGAAGTAATCCTGAGTTTCCTGCCAAGATGGAAGTAGATAGGCTTCATCTTCTCAAACAACCAAAAGAAGGAAACAACAAATTTTTTAAAAAACCAACCAGAAGTCAGAAAATTGCAATGTATGGAAGTCCAATAAAAAAGGAGTTAAAGAAAAACATTCATCCAGACTGGTAGGAGGGGTGGAGACAGAAAGCTGTGGCAGAGAGGACCCATGGCAAGGTAGTGACTGGAGGACCAGATGGCAAGGTGGCAGCTGGTGGACTGGGTGGTCCCATACTTGCATGTGGATAAACTGGGAGGAAAAACTGGGGAGTGATACAAACTGCACAACCTAGGGTTCCAGCTCAGGAAAAGAAGCCTCAAAACTTCTGACTGTAAAAATCTGTACGAGTGGCAATGGTGTGAGGAACTCCTAGCCTCACAGGAGAGTTCATTGGAGAGACCCACAGGGTCCTAGAATGTACACAAACCCACCCACCTGGGAATCAGCACCAGAAGAGCCCAATTTGCTTGTGGGTAGTGGCAGAAGTGACTGAAAGCTGGCTGAGAGCCAAGCAAGCAGCATTGTTCCCTCTCTGACCCCTCCCACCACATACAGTGGCAAAACACAGCAACGTGGGTGCCCCTCCTGGCAAATACCTAAGGCTCCACCCCTTACAACATAACAGGTGCACCAAGACAAAGAAATATGGCCCAAATGAAGAACGGACCAAAAATCCAGATAAAGAACTTAACAATGAGGAGACAGCCAACCTATCAGATGCAGAGTTCAAAATACAGATAATAAGGATGCTCACAGAAATGGTTGAGTATGGTCACAAAATAGAGGAAAAAGTGAAGACTATGGAAAGTGAAATAAAGAAAAATATACAAGGACCCAACAGTGAAGGGAAGGAAACCAGGACTCAAATCAACAATTTGGAGCAGAAGGAAGAAATAAACATTCAACCAGAACAGAATGAAGAAACAAGAATTCAAAAAAATGAGGAGAGGCTTAGGAACCTCCAGGACAACTTTAAATGCTCCAACATCCAAATCATAGGGATACCAGAAAGAGAAGAGGAAGAGCAATAAATGGAAAACTTATTTGAAAACATAATGAAGGAGAACTTCCCCAATATGGCAAAGGAAATAGACTTCCAGGAAGTCCAGGAAGCTCAGAGAGTCCCAAAGAAGTTGGACCCAAGGAGGAACACACCAAGGAACTTCATAATTACATTATTCAACATTAAAGAGGAGCTAATTTTAAAAGAAGCAAGAGAAAAGGAGACATTAGCTACAAAGGAGTTTCCAAAAGACTATCAGCTGATTTCTCAAAAGAAACCTGACAGGCAAGAAGTGGCTGGAAGGAAGTATTCCAAGTCATGAAAGGCAAGGACTTACATCCAAGATTACTCTATCCAACAAAGTTGTCATTCAGAATGGAAGGGCAGATAAAGTGCTTCCCAGATAAGGTCAAGTTAAAGGAGTTCATCATCACCCAGCCCTTATTATATGAAATGTTAAAGGGACTTATCTAAAAAAAAGAAGATGATCAAAAATATGAATAGTAAAATGAAAACAAAGTCACAACTATCAACAACTGGACCTAAAAATAAAAAACAAACTAAGCAAAGCAGTAGAATAGGAACAGAGTCACAGAAATGGACATCATGTGGAGGGTTATCAGCAATGAGGGGGTGGGGGAGAATGAGGGGAAAGGTACAGGGAATAAGAAGCATAAATTGTAGGTACAAAATGGATAGGGGGAGGCTAAGAATAGTATAGGAAACGGAGAAGCCAAAGAACTTATGTGTATGATCCATGGAATGAACTAAAGAGGCGGTGGGGGGGATGCTGGTGGGGAGGGGAGTGCAGGGAGGAGGTGAGTAAAGGGGAGAAAAAAGGGATAACTGTAATAGCATAATGAATAAAATATACTTTAAAATGTTGGTAGGTACAAAACAGTGTAAGAAATGGAGAAGCCAAAAAACTTATGTGTATGACCCTTGGACATGAACTAAGAGCGGGAGGAATGCTGGAGGTAATGGGCATACCAGACAGATGGGGGTCTAAAGGGGAGAAGAAAGAATAGGACAACTATAATAGCATAATCAATTTAGAAAAAGACACATGGGTCTACGACTTTATTCCTACACTCAGAGTGGGTCAAAGTTCTGCACAGCCTAAAATTTATAAATTCTAAAGGAACTTCTGTAAGAAAAAAAAATAGTAAAAATAATGAATTTTCCAAATTTATCCTGATACACATTAATTTTATGAAATTATATACCAATAAAGATGAAGTGGGTATGAAACTGAGGCTTTATCATAAACCCATCATCATTACAATGGATAGTATTTTATATATTGTTTTTTAATTACAGTTGTCCCTATTTTACCCCTTTACTCTCCCCGACCCTCCCTCCTCTATTGTCTTTGGCCATGGGTCCTTTATACAGGTTCCTTGATGATCCGTCCCCTTCTTTGCCCCATAATCCCCTTCCTTATCCCCTTTGGTTACTGTCAGTTTGTTCTTTCCATGTCTCTGGTTCTATTTTACTTGCTTGTTCGTTAGGTTCCACTTATAGGTGAGATCTTATGGTATTTGTCTTTCACTGCTTGGCTTATTTCACTTAGCATAATGCTCTCCAATTACACTGCATAGTATTTTAAAATTTTTGTCAAATATTTTTGGAAGTACACATTACTTATAGTTTTTATTGCCATTACACGTACACAATTCCTTCACATATTACAATGCACATTTTATCTGTTTTTATCTATACCTGATTTTAGTATGTTCTTCTGTCTGCATCAATTATTCTGTTTAATTTTACAAGAAAATTTAACGATTTTTTAAGCTCACAAGTTTTTACAATTTTTAAAAGCTCATAGGTTTGGCATTACCAAACTTCATGGCTCCTCAAACACCTAAAAGAAGCTGAAGTTGCTTGCCAACACAGTCGTCTCATAAATTCTTAGTGTCTCAATAGTCCTTCAATTGTGTTGCTGGAAATTTAGACCATTTATAGCTTTCCTCAATTTGGTATGTTTAGTTAACTGTTGGGAACCTTCCTGCCTGGTTTCAGAAGTCGTAACCCCATATGGCTAAGGCTGAGTAAGGGACCATAAGCCACTAAGGAGACAAAACTTATCCTCCTAGCAGGGACACAGCCTCTGTCCCCTTTACTTCACCCTGCTTGACCCCTGGAGGATGGCTGGATAGACAATGATGGGTAAGATTCCTAAAGGAAGGAATGACCAAAGAAAAACACAATCATGAAGGGGCAATCAGGGAAGGACTTAGGGAACTATAGAAAAGGGGTGATGGACATTTACCCCTCAGCTTTGCCATAGCCTGAGTCCTCATTCTATCTATAAAAAGTCTCCTAATATCCTGGCTGCCTTGTTTCCCCTGCCTGACTGAAGCTGAAAATCTTGCCGAAGGAGGGTGCAGCCCTGTGCTGGAATGAAATGGGTGGTTCCTGGTGGGGGCGGGGGAAAGGGGGTGCGATCAGGCCTGAGAAAGAATGTGTAAAATTCTGTGAAATCTGCTTTGCTAAGAATGTCCTCAATTTCAATGTTAAGGGTCCAAACACAAAATGAGTTTGTTTCCCAAGATTTTACAGCTGATTGGTGTCACCCTGTCTACCAGACCCTGACTCAAAAGGAACCCCATGATCTCCCTGAAATGTTATCTGTAAACCTTATCTCCTTTCTTGGATCATTACTGTCTGATATTGATTGATGAGCTTTACATGCATGCTATGTATATCTATGCAAACTAAACTCAATAAAAGCCCATTGAGAAAGAGGCTGGAGGCCCTTCTCCTCTGAGAGATTGGTCAGCCTGTTCACCCCAAACAGATCATGTCTTGGTAGATTTATTCTCATCAGCAGTAACCCGGAAGGCTCTGTGGGATGGAGCTCCCCTACAGTTAACTACTGCATGTTCATCTAGCATGCTTTGCAAAACACTATTCTACCTTTGGACATCCTGGTGGCAAATGGCACCATCTTTACTACTGCTTACATAGCCTATGGCCTTGGTGAAAAAGTGTATCATCAGTATGTTGAGATGACATGGTGATAAAATCACCCATCTGTATTTCCTAATTAAATTAGATGTTTATTTCATATATAGTGCTATTTTTTTAAATTGCTTTATTGTTGTTCAATTACTGTTGTCTGCATTTTCTCCCCTCCACTCCCCAACACCCCATCCAAATCCACCTCCCTCCCTTGCATCCACCCTTCCCCTTGGTTTTGTCTATGTGTCCTTGAACTATTTTTTATGTTCACTCTCCATCCTGAGCCATTGGTGAAGCTGGCAGGCAATTTGCTTTATAAATGGAAGTCCACTAGAGAGGCTGTCTATGGTCCTTTCCATTCTTAGCTACAGAGCCTTACTATGAATCTAACTACTCTATCTCATGGTTGACTTGTTTTACAGGGTTGTCTGCTGCTCAGTTACACCTTTGAGGGTTTGGGCAAAAATGTCCCTGACTTTTAGAATTCTACACACAAGCACTGAAGATTGATGATATCCCTTTTAAAAGACTCCAGTTTTATATTGCAAAACACAATTCAATTAAAAATATTTCCTTTTCTTTCTTTTTTAAGCAAATATATTTATTTCTAAACTTTACACTACAGTTTACAAAATGGCATTCCATCTTCTTTTGTTTCATCTATGCAGATTTTTGTTGTTGTTGTTCAAGTACAGTTGTCTCCATTTTCACCACCCCCTGCCCCCTGCACCCATCTCTGCCTCCCACCCTAGAACCTACCCCCTTTGGCTTTGTCCATGTGTCCTTTATACATCTTTCTTGATGGCCCTTCCCCTATTATCCCTCTCTCCCATCCCCTCTGGTTACTGTAATTTTGTTCTTTTCAAATAAATGTTATTTGAAATAATTACTTGGGGGGCATTTATTATACATCTGCTCAACATTTTCTATATAAATGAGTTCCTTGATCCTGAACATTTACACAGGTAACTAAAACTGAGAGAAAGTTCATACACACAACCTAAATTGGTTCATTTATGTCACTTTCAAATAGAATTATGCTTATTTTGAAGATATAAACACACTTCACTCAACAATACTGTAGACATTTTATCCAAAAATTTCACACATGACTCATCTTGAAATATAATATAACAAACTTTTAAATTGTAAAGTTGTTTCCTTGTTTGCTTAATACACTAAAGAAGAAAACACATACTGATAAAGAAAAAATACATTTTTATCATTTGGTTTAAAATTAGTAATTAGAAATTTCCTTTTCTTAGCTTCTTTCTCATCAATGACAATTAGTCCATACATACTGCGTGGTTTTCTCTTTTTACTCAATAATGCCAGAAAAGAATAACAATTTAATATTTATCAAATACTGTGGTTGCAACAGATCTTTACTCTTGTTGATATAAGTCGGATAATATACTGGATCATATATTTCATAAATATAAGTTAGTAAATTCTAAATAAGAGTTCATTCTTTTATGGTTACCATCATTTAAAGAAGGTGATTTACAAAACAAGGCATTCAGGAGAATTATTTCTCTTGAATTTCAGTGGTTGCAATTCCAGAACTGTACTGAACAGCAGGTAATAACTTGTGTAACTTAAAGCTAATCTTGAACCTAGAATTATTTAAAACAGTATAAATATCTTTTAAAATAGCTGTTCATATACAGATACATGCTTTCTACCTTGAGAGTGTATTACTAAGCACAAAATTCTTATTTTTGCAACCAAATGTTAAAAGGAAAATGTAATTTAACCAAAGTGTAAATCAATATAATACTTTTAAATGAAAGCGTAGGCTCGCCACAAATTCACTTATTATTACTAACAATAGCTCTTTATTTAAATCTAATTTTAACTTCCCAGACATTACGCTACCGTAGTCTTGTATAAAACAAATTGTACTGCCTTGAAGTTCATTTTGTAGTATTTTCTGATTTGCTGAATTCTCCAGGCTCTTCACTCTTTCTGCATTGTCAGAAGGAGTTATGGCTGTGTTTCTTTCCTTGCTAGCTGAAAGTGAGTAGTGAAGAATCCTTTACTTATAGCATTTTCTTTGGAACTCATCAACATTTATAATGAAACATACGTATATAGGCTTTTCTTTAATAGAAGAGATCACAAATTGATTTAAATGTTAAGTGCTAATGACTCAAAGATACATGTAGACAGTGGTTGCCTATTTATCAGAGGCTAATGCTATAGCAGTATTGAGTTTCTAAGGTTTATAGACATAGAAATATTACTAATTTTTTATAGTTTAGGGACAACTCTTTGAGTAACTCAATTGCTGGTGTTATGTAAATATTATCTCCTAGTTACCTTTTAATCGATTTTTCCTCTTCTCATTTCTTTCCTTTTTTCAATGAACAGGATATTAACCTGAATTTCCTAACTGGAATAGTCACTCTTGGAATTTTTAGAGATACCCTTTGCTTTTAGAAGAAATTGCTTTGTCAACTTGCTTTTGTAAAATTTAAAATTTATCTTAAATGTGTGCATGAAATCGCTTTAAAAATAAACTTACCTTGTATTTTCACAAAGTTTGGCAATTACAGTTTAATAAGAAATAAAAGCTTGGCACATGCTGTGTATTCAAAAACTGTGGTACTTAATGCCTAGGATGTTAAAACTAGAAGTTAACTAAATCTAGATGTTAATTAAAAATAATGCAAAGGAGTTGCCTTGTTGGAATTTAGAAGCCTATTTTTTAATTTTCTCATGGCTGTCTTCACTTCTTGGTTTCTCAAAGTATAGATTACTGGATTCAGAATTGGAGTAAAGATGGTATAAAACACAGACAAGATCTTGTCTACTAAAAAACTCCTTAGTGGCCACATATAGATGAAGATGCAGGGCCCAAAGAACATGAAGACAACAATGAAATGACCTGTGCAGGTAGAAAGAGCCTTAGATGACCCTTTTGATGAATGATTCTTGATAGTAACCAGGACAATAACATAAGAATTAAATAAAAGAATAAAGCAGGACAAAGCAATTATGCCACTTGTAGAGATCATAAAGAGGCCCAGGACATAAGTATCCACACAAGACAACTGGAACACCACAGGAAGGTCGCAGAAAAAGCTGTCTACATCATTGGGACCACAGAACGGTAAAGTGAGAGCAAATATGACCTGGCTCATTGAGTGTATGACTCCCACAACCCAGGAAGCCACCACAAGAACAACACACACCTGGGGACTTATGATTGAAGCATAGTGGAGAGGCTTACATATTGCAATATATCTATCAAAGGACATAGCCATAAGTAAAATTATCTCTGTACCAGTAAAAAGATGTAGAAAAAATATCTGAGTGATGCAGCCATCAAAGGAGATGGTTTTATGTCCAGTAAGGTAGTCTGCAATCATCTTAGGGGTGGCAAAAGAAGCAAGAGACATATCAATGATGGAAAGGTTGGTAAGTAGGACATACATAGGTGAGTGGAGGTGAGTGTCAGCTATAACTGTGATGACTATGAAGCTATTACCGACCATTGTTGCCACATAAAACAATGAAAACACCATAAAGAAAAACATCTGTAGTTTCCAAGAATCAGAGAGTCCCAGTAAAACAAATTCAGAAACAGTAGATTTATTGGCCATATCCATTGTCCTGAATGATAGGTAGAACCCTGTATTTAAAAAATCAAGAGAAAGTATGATTCCATTAAAGCAAAACCTCCATTTTCAAGAATTCACATTCATAGCTTTGTTTCCTCTATAAAAACTTATTTTTCCTATTCTTTACAACCTCATTTGGTATATTAGTTTGAAAGATAATGATAGGATATTATGGATCACAGTGGAAAGCCACTTAAGTTATTAACGATGAAAATAACACTTTCTGGTACTAATGGACAATCAAATGGTAATTATACCATCATGAGCAGATCTATTTATCTACATATTTGTCCATCCATTTGTTTACATAATACTAAAGATAATAACTAGCATTGAGTGAGCACTTACCCTGGGCTGATAATACATTAAACACACACATTCAGATATTTACAATTCATCTAAAATTATATCCTTACAGAAAGGATATATAAAAATTTTATCACATATAAATGACATGGGCACTTAAGCAACATTATAGACAGACTTCAATGAACAGTTGCAGAACTCTTATAAATTTCCAGAGAAGAATTGTTAACATATTCACAAATAGAAGTTATCTGGCTGAAACCGATCAGAAACACAGAGAAAATATAATTTTTCTGATATTTACCTAGCAGAATGAGACTGATTTACTATCAAGTTTACTACTACATAGCTAACCATACAGCCCAGGGAATTGCATTTAACTTCTTTTCTTCTCAATTTCTGTTTTGTTAAAATAGAAATCTTCCTCCTGCAAATATTTATAATTCTGTAACTTAAATTTTTACCTTGTCTCCTAAAGAATATAACAAATAATTTTAATGAGAAAACACTTAAATATCAATCTTTTTAGTCCCATACACTCCTTGAGTTCTCCTTTCATACATACCAACATACATAAACTATCTTATTGATGTTAGCTCCATGGAATAGGGGTTAAGAGATGGAAGTAGAAAATGCAGGATTTAAAATATTTTCATAGAAATCATTGATAAAATGTTTTGCTTACAAGATCTATAGCAGAATCAGGGCTTCAGATTATTCACAATATTACACAGACTCTGACAGAACACACATAGAAGACAATTTTAAATATAAATAAATAAACTGGTTGAATCATTAGTTGTTTAGCAACTGTAGATAAAATGAATATGGTAGGGACTTGGGACTTGACCAAGAAATAGTCTTGCAAAGGGATTTATTAAAGAACAAACATGGTATTTAGTTTTCAACAGGAAGATACTTCAAGAGTCTTAGGGGAATTTACAATGATTGTTTTTACCTGGACCTGAGAGATTCGGGGAACAGAAGCTGGGAAAGGCATTTAAGAAGTAGCATGAAGTATTAAGTCAATAAATTTTAATAAGCATTCGTGTGAGTTCTTTATATATTTTGGAGATCAAACCCTTGTCCAAGGTGTCTGGCAGATGTATTTTCCCATATGGTTGGTTCCCTTTCCATTCTCTTTTTTATTTATTTATTTATTTATTTATTTATTTATTTATTTATTTATTTATTTTTTGTTGTTGTTCAAGCACGGTTGTCTCCACTGCCCACCCCCCCCCCACGCTCCCATGTCCCACTCGCTCCCACCTCTTACCCTCAATACTACCCCCCTTTGGCTTTGTCTATGGGCCCTTTATATATGTTCTTTGACCACCCTTCCTCTTCTTTCCCCCATTAACCTACTCCCCCACCCTCTCTGGTTACTGTCAGTTTGTTGCTTATTTCAATATCTCAGGTTATATTTTGCTTGCTTGTTTATTTTGTTGATTATGTTCCACTAATAGGTGAGATCATATGGTATTTGTCTTTCACCACATAGATTATTTCACTTAGCATAATGCTCTCCAGTTCCACCCATGCTGTCATGAAGGGCAGGAGTTCCTTCTTTCTTTCTTCTGCATAGGATTTCTTTGTGTAAATGTACCATAGTTTCTTGATCCTCTCATTTACTGATGGGTACTTAGTTTGCTTCCAGCACTTGGCTATTGTAAATTGTGCTGTTATAAATACTGGGGTGCATAGGATTTTTGAATTGGTGTTTCAGGATTCTTAGGGTATAATTCCAGCAGTGGGACAGCTTGATTGGAAGGCAGTTCCACCTTTGGTTTTTTCAGGAAATTCCATACTGTTTCCACAGTGGCTGCAGCAATCTGCATTCCCACCAACAGTGTACTAGGGTTCCCTTTTCTCCACAGCCTTGCCAGCACTTGTTTGTTGATTTGTTATGATGGCCATTCTGCCCCATATGTAGTGGTATCTCACTGTGGTTTTAATTGTCATCTCTCTGATGTCCAGTGATGCTGAGCATCCTTCCCTATGTCTCTGGGCCTTCTGTATGTCCTCCTTGGAGAAATGTCTGTTCAGGTTCTTTGCCCATTTTTTTAAGATTTTATTTATTTATTTTTACTAGGGAGAAAAAACAATGTATGGTTGCCTCTCACGTAGCTCCCACCAGGGACCTGGCCCGCAACCCAGGCATGTGCCCCAACTGGGAATCAAACCGGGACTCTCTGGTTCCCAGCCCGCGCCCAAACCACTGAGCGACACCAGCCGGCCTTTGCCCATTTTTTTATATGGATTTTTTGTCTTCCTGGAGTTGAGTCATGTGAGTTCTTTATATACTTTGGAGATCAAACCCTTGTCTGAGGTGTCACTGACAAATATATTTTCCTATATGGTTGGTTCCCTTTCCCTTTTGCTGATGTTTTCTTTAGCAGTGTGGACCTTTTTTTTTTTTTTTTTTTTTTTTTTTTTTTTTTTTTTTTTTTTTTTTTTTTTTTTTTTTTTTTTTTTTTTTTTTTTTTTTTTTTTTTTTTTTTTTTTTTTTTTTTTTTTTTTTTTTTTTTTTTTTTTTTTTTTTTTTATCATGTCCAATTGTTTGTTCTTTCCTTTATGTCCCTTGCTCTAGGGAACATATCAGCAAAAATACTGCTGCGTGTGTTGTCTGAGATTTTCCTGCCTATGTTCTCTTCTAGGACTTCTATGGTGTCACAACTTATATTTAAGTCTTTTATCCATCTGGAGTTTATTTTTGTGTATGGTGCAAGTTGGTGGTTCATTTTTTGCATGTACCTGTCCAGATTTCCCTACACCATTTGTTGAAGAGGCTATTTTTACTCCATGTTATGCTCCTGCCTGCTTTGTCAAATATTTTTTTATTTTATTTTTATTTCTTTTTAGAGAGAGGGGAAGGGAGGGAGAAAGAGAGGGAGAGAAACAGCAATGTATGGTTGCCTCTCACATGGCCCTCATGGGGACCTGGCCCGCAACCCAGGCATGTGCCCTGACTGGGAATCGAACCGGGACCCTCTGGTTCCCAGCCTGCGCTCAATCCACTGAGCTACACCAGCCAGGGCTGCTTTGTCAAATATTTATTGAACATAAACATGGGTTTATTTCTGGGCTCTCTATTCTGTTCCATTGAGCTATGTGTCTGTTCTTATGCCAGTACCAGACTATTTTTATTACAGTGACCTTATAATATAGTTTGATATCAGGTATTGTGACCCCTCCTACTTTGTTCTTCTTTCTCAGAAATACTGAGGCTATCCGGGGTTAATTATGGTTCCATATAAATTTTTGAAATGTTTGTTCTCTATCTGTGAATATATCATTGGTATTTTAATAAGGATTGCACTTAATCTATAGATTGCTTTGTGTAGTATGGATATATTGATGATGTTAATTCTTTTTTTTTTACTATATTTTCTTGATTATGCTGTTACAGTTGTCCCACTTTCCCCCCTCCTTTCTCCCCACCCTCTTACCCCTCCTTTCCCCACCCTTTAGTTTTGTCCATAGGTCATACACATAAGTCCTTCTGCTTCTGCACTTCCTATACTATTCTTAACCTCCCCCTGTCTGTTGTCTACCTATCATTTATGCTACCTGTTCTGTGCCCCATTCCCACCCTCTCCCCCAACCACTCCCCTGTTGATGTTCCTCCATACCTTATATAACTCCCTTTAACATTTCATACAATAAAGGCTGGGTGGTGATGAACTTCTTGAACTTGACCTTATCTGCGAAGCACTTTATCTGCCCTTCCATTCTAAATGAAAACTTTGCTGGATAGAGTATTCTTAGATGTAAGTCCTTGCCTTTCATGACTTGGAATACTTCTGTCCAGCCCCTTCTTGCCTGTAAGGTCTCTTTTGAGAAATCAGCTGACAGTCTTATGGGAATTCCTTTGTAGGTAACTGTCTCCTTTTCTCTGGCTGCTTCTAGGATCCTTTCCTTATTTTTGATCTTGGGAAATGTAATTAAGATGTGTTTTGGTGTGTTCCTCTTTGGGTCCAACCTCTTTGGGACTCTCTGAGCTTCCTGGACTCCCTGAAAGTCTATTTCCTTTGCCAGCTTCGGGAAATTCTCCATCATTATGTGTTCAAATATTTTTTCAATTCCTTGGATTTCTTCTTCTCCTTCTGGCAGCCCTATGATCCGTATGTTGGGCCGTTTACAGATGTCCTGGAGGTTTCTGAGCCCCTCCTCCATTTTTTGAATTCTTGTTTCATCATTCTTTTCTGGTTGGATGTTTTTTTTTTCTTTCTGCTGGTCCACTCCGTTGATTTGAGTCCCAGTTTCCTTCTTATCCCTATTGGTTCCCTGCAGATCTCTCCTCATTTGTTCAAGCAATTTTGATAATTTTTCGTCAAATTCTGTGAGCATCCTGATTACTAGGGTTTTAAACTGTGCATCTGATAGGTTGGCTATCTCTTGGTCGGTTAGTTCTGGAACTTTGATCTGTTCCTTTCTTTGGGCCATTTTTTTTTTCCCTCGGTGAGCCTGTTACTGTAAGGAGAGTGGAGCCTTGGGGTTCACCTGGGCAGGAAAACTCACGGTCGCTGTGTTGTGACGTAGACTGTGGGGGCAGGACCTGAGAGCACAATGGCACCCGCTCCACTCTCCGCACCCACACCGCCTCCTGCAAGCAATTCAAGCCCCTCTGCACTGGCTCCAGGGGTCACTCCGGGGTCGGTGGACGGGCTGCACAGCTCCAATCCCCTGTGGGTCTCCCCAATGAACTCTCCTGTGAGGCTGGTAGTTCCTCCCGCCGTGGACTCCACCCCCACAGGTGCTCTCAATCTGCGCCGATGGGTTGCACCCTGTTTTCTCTCCCGGTCTGTCTGCCCGTGAATGCGGACCTGCCCGGTCCACCAGTCTCGGCCCCGCTGGGTCCGGATGAGCCAGGCACTGATTGCGCTTAGGTCAGGCGCTCCTGTCTCAGTGTGCTGCAGCCCCGCGGGAACCGCCCCTCCAACCACGGTCCTGCTGTCTGCTCACCAGCTCCCCGCAGGGTCACCCAGCACTCTCCCTCCACCCTGCTCCTCCTGGCTCACCAGACTGGTTGAATGTATCTTCTTTAATTCCTTGGTTGTCGGACTTCCTCTCAATTCGATTTTCTGTCAGATCTGGCTGTTTTCGGTTGGGTAAATTTCTGGTTTTTTCCTTCTTTGGTTGTGCGAGGAGGCATGGCACATTCACCTATGCTGCCATCTTGCCGGAAGTCCTGATGATGTTAATTCTTACAATTCATGTACATAGTATATGCTTCCATTTATTTGGGTCTTCCTTAATTTCTTTCTTCACCAGGAAGACAAGAAATCCAGTTAAAAAATTGGCAAAGAACCTGAACAGACACTTCTCCAAGGAGGACATAAAGAGAGCCCATGAACACATGAAAATATTCTCAACATCACCAACCATTAGAGAGATGAAAATTAAAACCACAATGAGATACCTCTACACATGAGTCAAAATAGCCATCATTAATTAATCAACAAACAAGTGCTGGTGAGTTTGTGGAGAAAAGAGAACTCTAGTACACTGTTGGTGGGAATGCAGACTGGTGCAGCCACTGTGGAAAACAATATGGAATTTCCTGAAAAAACTACTGCCTTCCAATCCAGCTATCCCACTGCTGGAATTATACCCTAAGAATCCTGAAACACCAATTCAAAAATCCTATGCACCCCAATGTTCATAGCAGCACAATTTATAATAGTCAAGTGCTGGAAGCAACCTAAGTGCCCATCAGTAAATGAGAAGATCAAGAAACTATGGTATATTTACACAACGGAATCCTACACAGCAGAAAGAACAAAGGAGCTCCTACCCTTCATGACAGCATGGATGGAACCAAAGAGCATTATGCTAAGTGAAATAATCTATGTGGTGAAAGACAAATACCATATGATCTCACCTATTAGAACATAATCAACAAAATAAACAAGGAAAATACAGCCCAAGACATTAAAATAAAGAACAAACTTACAGTAACCATAGAGGAGGGGGAGAGGGATAATAGAGGATAATAAGAGAAGGACCATCAGGGACTATGTATAAAGGATACATGGACAAATCCAAAAGGCATAAATTTCATGGTAGGAGGCAGGGATGGGTGTGTTGGGGAGGTGTGGTGGAGTGAAAATGGAGATAACTGTACTTGAACAACAACAAAAATAAATTAATTTAAAAAACGAAAATAAAAAATTTAAAAAAGAATACTGAAACACCAATTCAAAAGAACATATGCACCCATAGCAGTGTTATTTACAATAACCAAGTGCTGGAAACAGCCAATGTGCCCATCAGTAAATGAGTGGATCAGAAAACTGTGGTACATTTACCCAATGGAATACTATGTAGCAACAAGAAAGAAGGAGCTCCTACCCTTTGCGACAGCATGGATGGAACTGGAGAGCATTATACTAAGTGTAATAAGCCAAGCAGTGAAAGAAAAATACCATATGATCTCACCTATAAGTGGAACCTAATCAACAAACAAACAAGTGAGAAAAATAGAACCAGAGATTTGGAAATAAAGAACAAATGGACAGTGACTAGAGAGGAGGGGAAGAGGGATAATAGGGGAAAGAAGGGGAAGTGGCAAGGAAAGAAACACAAATAAAGGACTCATAGACATGGACAATGGGGGAGATTCACTGGGAGTGGGGGCATGGAGGTGACCAACATGGTAAGAGGCAGGACAACTGTAACTCGACAACAATAAAAACAATTTTAATAATCATTCTTGGTTATCTAATTCTGTTCTAGAGGCTGTGGAGAATAAAATTCAGAAATATTCACTTACGCTTCAAGTAATTTATAATTTCTTAAGAGACATTGAGCACCCATGAATAAAACAATGGGTAGAAAACTATATAGCCAAATCAGTGAACTGTTTGATTGATTCTCAGAGATAATGAGTGAACTGGATTTCATATAAAGAAATTATACAATGTGCCTAATTAATCAAGAAAGTATTCTTGCAAGACAAATGTCATGAACCTGTAATGAAAACTCAAATTTTGATTGGTAGGGATGAAGTATGTAGCTGATAAAATAGTGGAACTTTTTTGCAGGCATAAGATATTTAGTTAGCAGTTTAGAACAAAAATGCCATTCTAAAATATAACTTGCTGTAAAGGACAACAAAGATCCATTATAAGCTTGTAGGCCAGGTTATGATGATGTGAAATTAGTATTTTGTAAGGATACAGATGGTTTCGAGAAGTAAGAAACTTAAGGCAGGAGATTGTTTTTTCCTTTTTATTGAATTTATTGGTGTGATATTGGTTAAGAAAATTACACAGGTTTTAGGTGCACAATTCTACGACACATCACCCATACATTATATTGTGTGTTCACCACCCCAAGTCAAGTCTCTGTCCATCACCATTTATCTCCCTTACACATGCCCTCCTCCCCTCTGACAATCACCACATTGTTGTTCCTGTTCATGAGTTCTTTCTCTTTTGGTCTATTCCGCCACCTCCTCTCTGCTTCCTCTCCCCCTGACAGCTGTTAGTCTGTTCTTCATCTATGAGTGTGTCTCTATTTTGCTTAAGCTGTGGTATATTTACACAATGGAACACTACTCAGCTGTAAAAAAGCAGGAAATCTTACCTTTTGCAATAGCATGGATGGACCTGGAGAGAATTGTGTTAAGTGAAATAAGCCAGTCAGAGAAGGGCAAGTACCCTATGATATAATTTCTATGTGGAATCTAATGAACAAAATAAACTAACAAGGAGATTATTTTTAAAAATAGGTATAAGGAGATCACTTTGATTCTTTAGGTATCAGCAATGTGAATGTGATTCATAAAATTAGAATTCCAAGTAACTCTCTCATTATGAATCATTTATTCATTTAACAATTGGCTATTTTAAGTCCTAGCCAACCTGGACTGTCCTAGACCATCTGTTCAGGGACCTCCCTTGCTATTGGAGAAGCAGAACTCCCAAGGCCTTGGAAACATGACTTGTTTTGTTTAACGTAAACTGAACAGAAGTTTCAAGTGCCACATATGAGCCAAAGTTAAGACTCAATGCATGGTTCCACCATTGCTCTATTTCCATCTGCCCGGGTCCCAGGATAAAGCAATGAGAGGGCAGGTGGTGGGAAAGTTATGTTCATAGATAGAAACACACAGTATTTTGAAGATGTTGGTCATCTCTAATTGTTGCATACATTTAACATCATGCTAATTAATATTCCATCAGGTTTTTTGTAGATTCAACACATTGATTATAAATTTTGTATGGAATAGAGAAGGACCTCAAATTGCCAAAAAATTGTTAGAATGAATTTGTTGAGAGTCACATTGTTTTTAACAGATTAATTTTAAAAGTAAAGGGCATAGTAATCAATACAGTGTGGTTTACCTAAGAGTAGATAAGTAAATGAATGGAACAGAATGGAGGGTCAAAAAGAAATACACATATATGGTAAGTGATTTTCAACAAAGCTGCCAAAATAATTCAATAGAAAAAATAGCCTTTTCAACAGTTGTATGTTTGAATTAAGTATCGATAGAACAATTAAATATCCAGCAAAAACAAATAAATACCCTCAATTCTTCTCTATACCTTATGCAAAATTATTTTGAAATGGATAGATATAAAACTATAAAATCTCTAGACTAATACAGGGAAAAGATTATGACCTCAAGTTGGGCAAAACTTTCTAAGAACAAAAAATGAAAATTAATAATTTAGGGAGAGAAAATGGCGGCGGAATAGGAGGGAGTGGGGTCCTCTTCCTCCTGCCCACTGGTGAGACATCTGGCTGATTTTCTGAGGAGCAGAGTGATAACCCAGCTGTATTCCAGCATATAAGAAGATTGGTGACCAAGATTACAGGGGAAATTGAAAGATCAGTCGGTAGGGAGATTGCTTCATAACAAAGGGGTCCCTTGAGACCAGTGGGTGGGCAGGGAGGGCTGCAGCCACAGACCTGGCAGTTGTTGGGTCTGTTGCAGGATTGCGAGGGAGCCGGATTGGGATGTGTGAGTAGCCAAAATAGGCATTCCACAGCTATATGGAGAGGCACTGTCCCCAATAGTCCGGAGGTCGGTGCGCACCGGGGGATCGGACTGTGGCGGCTAGCGCTCCCAGCAAGAGGAATTGGAGATTGCACTAACCTGGAGACCCAAGGCCTGTCGCTGCCCACTCAAGAAGAGCTGGGAACAGCTTGCAACCAGAGGCTCCGGGGCCAGGCGTGCCTTGCAAAGCCAATCAAGGACAACTAGGGACGGCATGCAACCGGTGACCCGCGGGTCACACGTGCCCACTTCAAATATACCAAGGACAGTGCACAACTGGGCACCCGGGCCAGCGGCTCGCAGGTGCCAAATCCAGGGACAAGAGGGGACAGTGAACACAAGTGCATGGAGCTCACACCCGGAGGGCCAAGGACAAAGAGCTCACAACTCAGCCCCTGCACACGGAGTCCTGCAGGGCAGACTGGCTCTGTGGGAGAAAGAAACAGGAGCCCCATTGAGCCCCATTGAAGGGAGCCACAGTCCTCACAAACTCTTGACTCAGTGTGGGGGCCAGGGCTCCCAGAAGGGGTGCTGAGAATTCCTAGCAACTGGGCTAGAGGCAGGATGGCAGGGAAGACTGCATCTCAGGAAGGGAGAAAGGAAAGCTGATATCTTCCCAGCCTTATGCAGACAGGAGGACCAGGGGAACAGAACAGACAGTTTTAAAGCCAGCCAGCAGAAGTTTCTTTTTTTTTTCTGTTTTTTTTTTTGTTTGTTTGTTTGTTTTCCCCACCCTTCCTCCTATCTGTCCTTCTTTATTTTTTTTAAATTACTTTATTGTTGTTCAATTACAGTTATTTGCATCTTCTCCCTCCCCTCCCCCTCCCCCCACCTCCCCCCGCAGCCTCCCACCTCCCCTTAGCTCCCTCCATGTGTCCTCTACAGTGATTCCTGAAAACGCCTCTCCCCATTGTCCCCTCCCCACTCCCCCACGGCCATTGATAGACTGTTCTTAATTTCAATGTCTCCGTCCATGCCCTGCTTGCTTTCTGTCTCTGTTGTTCACGATCCAGTTAAAGATGAGATCATATGGTATTTGTCCCTCACCGCCTGGCTTACTTCACTTAGCATAATGCTCTCCAGTTCCATCCATGCTGTTGCAAAGGGTATAAGCTCCTTCTTCCTCTCTGCTG
>PVJI01023660.1:0-23167 GCA_004026765.1 Micronycteris hirsuta
CGGCCCGCGGAGGCCGGCCCCGCGGACGGCGGCCCCGCGGACAAGCCCAGGGTGGGCTTCCCCATGCCGCGGCCGCCGCCCAAGGCCTACACCAACGCGGTGGACGTGCTCGACGGCGAGGCGGCGGCCCCCTCCCAGGGCGCCTCCTCGCGGAGCACGCGCCCCTGCCACAGCTCGCTGCCCTGCGACTCCGACCTGTAGACGGCGCCGCCGGCGCGCGCTGCCCGGACGGAGGACTCACCCCACCGCCGTCCGACCTTAAACGTGCCTGTTCCCTTGGGGCCTGGAGTCGAACCCCTGGACACCGTGCCTGTTCCTGTGACTGGTCTGGAGGGCGGTCTTCCTTTCCTGTGGCCAAACTAGACTCCTTGGACGATTCCTTCAGGTTGGGTTTGATTTTCTTTTTATAGAGTGGTTTTTCTCTCCAGAGGAATCAGGGTCCTTGCAGGGTGACAGGCTTATCATACTTTCAGCTGAAGGACGCATAGCGCGACTTTGCATCTTGTTGACAAGGGACCATAACAACAAAAGTCAGACTCAGCAACGGAGGCTAAAAAACGATTTAACACCTTGAAACAATATTCTGAAATGCTGATGAACTTTGCATCAACGTGATTAAATATTACTAATTTCTTTCTTCTGTATAATTCATTTTCACTAAAACTCAAGAGACCAGTCTATTTCTGGCTATGTTTGAATGAAGCTCTTAAAAATAAACATAGAGCTGTGCAAATACCAGCAGCTTTCCTGGCTTTCCTGGAATGAAATAACCTGATTAACTCATATTTCCATTTCTTCAGGTATAAATAGGATTTCTCTTTTTTTATTATTTATTTTTGATGTGAAAGTTGAGGTCGCACCGGAGTTTCCCTTCTAGAAGCCGGAGAAGAATGAAAGGACTAATTACTATACTGTTTTGTTCCTCGGCTACCTTACCCTAGGCTTAGAAGGCCATTGATTAAATATTTGGTGCAAAATGAAACTTGCTGATCACATTAGGTGAAAGTACATGTTTATAGATCTCTCATTTATATATAAAATTTGAAAGTAAGACTTGCAGTATACCCACAAAAGCTGTCTGTCTCCGGTACAACCTTCCAGAGTTTAAGCCTTAATTAGTAACAATTTCCTGACTGCCCGAGCCCTATTCCAGAAATCTTGCTCTCAGAACTTTGTGCCTCTTAGTGAAAGATTGCTGAAAGAGGCGAGTGGGCCCCACTCAAATTCCTGACCCTTTATTTTTGGGTTCATGCTGTTTTCTGGGCAGAGCCAAGTCTATTGTTGGAAAAACTTTCAGCACCAGTTTCCACAGGAGGTGTGATTAGGAATCGTTTCCTCTGGTCACAGGGATGCCTGGAGTCACAAGTAGGCATCTGTGAGTTCGTGGGAAGGACTCAATTTCCTGTGGGGCTGGCTGTCATTCCAGTGACTGATTTCAAGGTGCCTTTAACTGAACTGCGTCTCACCTTTAAAACCTGCCGTTGGGAGCTGCTTCAGAGGCAGGAACGATCTGTTCAGCGAGAGACCACTGATAGCTGAGAGCCATAGAACTAGCTGAACTGCACAGGCTGCTTCGTAGCAGTGGAAAGGGCAACACGGATTCACTTCCTTTGCCATTTGGTACTGGAATTACCTGTTTCTATCTTTTCACGACCAAACTTTAAAGTGCAGGCATATCACTTGGGGATCTTTTTCAAATGCAAATTCTGATTCAGTTTGTCTGGAGTGAAGCTGATTTCCTAAGATCTCCCAGGAGATGCTAAAGCTGATGGCTCCCGGCCCCCACTTGTGGCTGCCAGGCTTTCACTGGGCCTGTGCCTAACTCAAATTTCAGTCCCAATTGGCAGCGCATAATCAGACCTTTGAGAGCTTGCCCTCTCGTTGAGTTAGGGGCTGCCTTCCCACGAACAGCCAGAGTGGAGAAAAGGCAGCGCTGCTGTTTACAGCTAACACCTCAAAAAGGGATTCGGCCCCTGAGATGGCAGGACCTAGCAGATAGCACAAAGACATGGGATTTCTGGCAAGTACCAAATTTACTGAAAATTTTCTGCATCATAATTCCATATATTTCTAGGGGAGGTTTGATAAAAGACAACAAGTGGTGTTTTGTATGTTTTGCATTCCACCCCTCCCCAAATTACCCTCCACTGGCTTACATTCAAAACACTTCCTCTCTGCTGATGAAGAGCAAACTGCAGCCCTGGTTGGTGTAGCTTAGTGAACTTAGCACTGGCTTGCAAACCAAAAGGTCATCGGTTCTATTCCCGGTCAGGGCACATACCTGGGTTGCTGGCCGATTCCTGGTTAGGGGGCATGCTGTGTATCTCTCACACCTCCATGTTTCTCTCCCTCTTTCTCCCTCCCTCCCTGTCTCTCAGTTGAGACTCAAGAAAGGCTGACTGCAGGAGGCCAGCACCTTGGGAGTTGCTGTTGGGGGTGAAAACTTACCCGAAACTTAATACTAACTAGGTAGCCACCACACCACAATGAAGACACTCGTGGGAAATAGCACGGCCGCCTTGCCTGAAGCCCTTCATACCTGTCACACGCCGTCAGCACTCACTTTCAATAATCCTCATTACACAGCAAAGTGTGCGTTCTCATTGAATGGATGCAATCTTCAGGGTTACTCAGGTCATGCCTGGAGGACGGGAGACTCTGAAAGCAGAGCAGACGCTGCGTTCGCACAGCACCTGCCCTGCCTGTTCGCCAGCCTGGTCCCCAGGCCCTCATGAAGGAGGGGTGAGCTCTGGAGCTCACACACTGCCCATCCCTGGCGGAGGCTGTGGGAGGAGCTGTCAAAGGTGCTTCAGCCACCACCCTCTTTATTTCCCACATCATTCATCCAGTAAGTTTTGGCACACCTGCCATTTTGTTAGCACCTTGGTGGGCACCTTGGAAAACAAAACTATTCCAGGCGCTGCCTTGTGGAACGCACATGGTCTAGTGTGAGAGATCTGTGCAAGGAAGATGAAGACTAAGAAACCAGAGGCCAGGGCTGGAGGAAAGGGTGAAATTTTAGGGAAGGTGGTCATGAAGTGCTACTGGAGCAGGAAAATGAAAGAGGGAGAGGGGACATTCTGTCCATGGAGTCGCCACCCCCTGTCTCACTGCTTCACTAGTAAGCTTTTTCTTTCACTTTAAACTCAAAAATAGAAAAGAGAGAGAGGGAAGTATTACAGGCCGAGAGAACAGCAAACTCCAACATCCACCAAAGAAACTGGTGAAAACGGGTGGGCAGAGCGGTCTCGGTTCCTGCAGATGTGGCTGCCACTTCTCTGTAGAGCAAGGTCGCAAGGGCAGGAAGAAGTTGGTGGTGCCAGGGAGTGAGGGCGGGGACATCTTCTTGCCTTGTATCAGGCTAATAGCTTCTCTAGGAGGGAATACACTCTGGAACAAATTCAATCTGTGTAACAGAGCGTTTTCAGAAAAAAACAGAAACCACGCTGTTGAGGAACATTCTCTCCTGCCAATGTGTAAACAGCCCCACAATGCAGCTGGCAGAGAAGAAACTTGAGCTTCATCACACATCCCCAGAGGATTAAAAGATTAACCACCAGGGTCCCTGACTTCTACCCCACTCATATGCCCCCTCCTTCACCCCTCTACCTTCACACAGACCTCCCTGAAATGAAGGTCTGTCGTCGTTCATCTCTTCAAGACCCTCAGGAGCTTTCTCAGACATCATCCAAGTTTAGCTTAAATTCCATTCGTGACTTGGCCAAGGTCTAGGTTTCTACCCTCATTACTTTCTCCTACACACAGACCCTGAACTGCTTTCCCGCCTCAGCTTAGAGCGGTCATGTCTGAACACAGGAGATACATCTCTAATGTGTATTTTTCTTCATATACTTTCCCATTTTACCTCTAAATTGAAGGTAAGGGCGGGGCTTCTATTTATTTTGTAATCCTAGAACAGGTACTAACACTTCTGTGGTGCCTATTAGCAATTGAATACGTTCAAGTTACCTCTAAAAGCTGATTCTGTACCCAGATTCTTCCTCTCCTTGTACACAATTGTCATGTACAGAGAAGTAATTTGTGGCCGGAGGCCACTGGCCAGAACCCAGGGCTGCAGGCGGGGAGTGGGCCCAGGAGCATTTGGTGAACTGGGTTGCGCCCTGTGGCAAGTGGCAAGGGAAAGGCTGAGGGAGACCGGACAAGTCACTGGAATTTTTCCAGAACTTGGGTAATATATGCTTCCTAATAGCCCCAGCTCTGCTCTTGCTGAACTTCAGTTTCCTCATCTGTACAACTGGGAAGACTGGATTAGATGTTATCAGAGGATCTGTTGAAATCTAATATTCTGAGAGTGAAGAGCAAGAATTAGATGAGGCTGAGAGGAGAAACAAGAAATTGGAACAGCGAAGCCTGGGGAAACTGACTGGTCTGTAAAATTGGTGATTGGTCTGACAGCAACCAACTCCACGGTCTAGTTCTTGGTTCCTCTGAATTTCATAAACCTCCCAGGAGTTCAAATACTAGGAACTTCGTACACTCCCCTCATCATCCATGACCTGTCCCTCATACGTATAAGTGCTTCATTTAGCTCTTAATTGCTAACAACAGACGCAAAAGTTCAAGTTTTGCCTAGGGCTTTTTGAGTCTAAGGCATGAGTCAATGAACTTTTCTAAATCTCCTTGTTCTTCCGGAAAGAACACTCAATCCTATTACCAGGTTATAGAAGTTGAGTTCTTATAAGGAAATTTGCGTTTAATGTCTGCTCCAGGCTTACTGCTCCACCTATTAGTGGAGAGAAATTAAGTAGGAAATCAATCCCTTACAAAGGGACCATCACCACGGAAAGCTCTTACAGTGGGAAACGTGCCTCTGCTCCAAACAGACAAGACGCCATATTACAGCCAGTTGGAGGATAGGGACTGTTAGAAATTAAGTATAACATTTTAATATCCATTTAGGAAATTAAGTCTTTCTGGTGAAAAGGACATTCAGGTACGTTATGTAAATTCTTGAATAGGGAAAGCATAACAGGACGTGTTAGACTAGATTCATGTAGGACGATACTTGGGCATACATTCATAAGAGACCAATGATGGGAAAAGATATCAATAAGCAGCAGGTGAGGAGAAGGGGTGCATGCATGACCCACTAGGAGACTTGGCAGCAGTCGGCTCTCTTTCTCCCAGGGAGAGGAAATAAGGGGGAGTTCCTGGGGCCAAACAGGAAATGAGGCCTGCAGACAAGAAGGGTGGGTTCAGAAGGAACATTTTTTCGCAGAGCCTGTGAAACAGGCTGGGCTGCTGACACCCGCGCAAGGTCTAAGGGAGATGTCGGCACTGGTAGTACTCTTGTACCTCATTCCTGTATGCCTTCCACTTGGGTTCTTTTGTGTCATTTTAATGCACTTTTTTCCAGGGGGAGGCAGAGCTGTGCCAAGGGGAAACTTGGCAGTGAGGGTGGCTCTTGGGAGAGGACAGCCAGATAACCCCAAGACTTACCCTGTGGACGAGAAGGGTGGAGCGTACTATGGTGCTAAAATGGTTTCTCTCAAAGACAGCTGAGCCCCAGCTGCTATGTAAGGATGCCGCTGCAGCTCCCAGCCTCAGAAAGGCAGGGCCTCCAGCGATTGCTCCTCGGGGCAAGTTGCTTCCTACTTGTGACAGTTTACATTGGACTGCAAAGCACAGTTTATTTTAGGTACTATACCCACAGTAATAAGCCTAGGGCTTCTCCTTATGCACGAAAGCTCATGCACACTCATTCTGTAAGGAACTAAATATGAATAGTCTAGAAAGAAACCAAGCAAGAAAAGTCTTCCAAGTCAAGTTGTGTTTATTACAACTGGGACTCACGGTCTCAGACTCAGGTACAATGCGAAGTGTACAGGCATGGTTCATATTTTCATTCAGTGCCCAATTGGCCTGATGTAGGTTCTGCTAATCCCATTTTTATCCTTGGGGAAACGGTTCCAAGACTATGAGTTACCCATGGTTACTACTACTGAGTTTTAGACCATACTCCTGCTTAGTCACCTGCCCCCCATCACAGATTCAATGCCCCCGACTGCGTATGTGGGTGTGAATGAAGCAGACCCAGGAAGACAAGCAGAAGTACGGCAGCCAGAGGGGGTTCTGGCTCTCAGTAGCACCTGTGTGTTTGCTCAGCAGGTGAGAGCCAGCTGAGGTGAGTCCTCCTGGGCCACACCTAGCACGCCGTCTGCTGCTGCCTGTGGGATCCACCCACTTCGCTGCAAAGACGTCAGGCAAATCATTCATCTGAGTTTCTACATCTGTAAAGTAGTTCACCTGAGAATCACTTGAGAGCATAAGGAAATCATTGATTCTGTACATTTTCAGAAAAAGCGAGTGCACTTTGTGGCAAACTATCTGAGCGAGGGAATGGTAGAGAATGAACACATTCGCGTTCACCACCCTGCCGAAACCTGACCTGTAGCCTGAAAGATAAAGATTCAAGGGAACTTGTTTCCATTTGGATGATGGAGAAACAGGTTCAGAGAGATTAACTGGCTCAAAGTCAGTGTTAGAGCCAAGATTCAAATCCAGAACTCCTGACTAGTCCTGGGCCAGTGCTGAGAAGAGACAGTTTCTGCTGATAAGCCAAGGCCTAAGTTACACGGAGATTGAACTGTTTCCAACACCCACTGACAAAACCAGATGGCCGCCTCAAATCTAGAAAGCAGTTACTTTAATAATAAGTTACCATTGACCATAAACTGTTCCAGAAGTGAAAACAGTTCACAGTGAAATGTATAAACTTTTTGTATTGAGATTTTCCAGCTCCTTCTCTCTTTTTCTTCATCAGATTAGTCAGTTTGCACAGAGGTTAACAGCTCCTGTAAGGAAAGAGAGTTGAGGTTAGAGAATATGCACTGTGTTTAAAAAAAAAAAAAGTGAAAGCACAGAGCTGGCTGAACTCCACAGAAGTTGGAAGAGATCACAGGGAATGGTAAATTTTAGGAGTAACTCCAACTAACCCTGCTAACATCCACACCCCACCCCACAGTAGGACTGAACTCCTCCTGGAAGTCCGCCAAGAGCTGCATTTCTTGATTGCTATCTCATGCATGGCTCACTTCAGTTTGAACACCTGAAGATGGAACAGAGGCTAATGAGAAAAAAGTTGTTGGCCACTGGGTTGACACACATAATAGCATCATTCCCTAGTTAGTGCTGCCTGCTTTCTCCCAGCTAGGAGTCTGCAGACGGTCCTTCTCTAACTGTCTCTCAAGAGTCGGTTTTCCTCAGACTGTCAGGCATACCTGTTCATCATAGGCTCCATTGACGAAAGTCTCGCTGTTCATTAGATTCTCTTCTTCTTGGTCATCTTCTTTATGGCTGGCCAGATTTCTTGATGTGGCTGTAGTATTTCTAGAAATCAAAGAAACGAAATCAAAAAGAGTTGCCCCTTGAGCTAGAAGCTGGGATTAGCGAATGGTTAGAAAGGGCCATCTTGTCCCCATCAAAGGATTTTTTAAAATTATGCCCTGTTTTAATTGTCTCTTTAACAAAGCACACAACCTAGAATGGGCAACCCTTGAGTCAATTATTATTTGTTACTACGTATTCATTTAACTCCTGAGTTGATACATCTCTCAATCGAAGGGAACTAGGTAATGGGAGTCAATGAGTATTGAATCCAAGGACAGGTAAGTGGCAAATGAACACCGGTAATTGGCAAGTTACTGTAGTAAAAACAAAAACAAAACACTGAGGTGACAATCAGAACTCCAAGGTAGCATCTCAGTCATCTTAATATTAACTAGTTAGCTATTAAGTAACCAGTGTTACCTTGGGCAAAGACAAATCACTTCCCCTGACCTTCAGTCTATAAATTGAAGGCTGGACAAAGATGTAACTTTTCAAACTTTTGTCATTTCTACATTTCTTGATACATAGGAATCTTTGTAAGCTGTCTAATGTCTGTTTATCTGATCAGTGTCTTCAGATACTGTATCTTCTATGCTACAGTTTATTTTGTCACCATTCCTATGTTAAATCATCATTTCATTATTCTTCTTTGTTTCTTTTCTTAAGATTTTATTTATTTATTTTTAGAGAGAAGGGAAGGGAGGGAGATAGAGAGGGAGAGAAACATCAATGTGTGGTTGCCTCTCACATGGCCCTCACTGGGGACCTGGCCTACAACCCAGGCATGTGCCCTGACTGGGAATCGAATCGGTGACCCTTTGCTTCACAGGCCTGTGCTCAATCCACTGAGCTACATCAGCCAGGGCTTCTTTATTTCTTTAATCCACTGACTCTCTTTCTCTTTGACAAAACTTAATGCTTTTGCTTTAAATCTTTCCTGAGTTTCTTTATTTCACCTTCTGTCCAAATTCATAATCTCAGTCATAAACCCCTTCCGAATTCGTACATCTCAGTCATAAACCCCATGCCTTTAGAATGTAATCGTATTTGGAAAGAGGTAATTATGTTAAAAGGAGGTCATGAACTTCGGCCCTAGTCCAATATGACTGCAAAGGCCCTGATATCCTTATGCGAAGAGAAGAGTAGGCCCCAGGCACGCACAGACAGAAAACCACGTGAGGACACAGAGAAATCTGCACCCACAGTTTAAGGAGAAACCAGCCCTCAGCCTCAGAAAAAAACCAACCCCACTGATACACTGATTCCAGACTTCCCACTCCAGAACGGTGAGGAAAAAATTTCTGTTGTTGGAGACACTGAGTCGGTGGTCTTTGTTATGGGAGCCCTAGCAAACTGATACACCTCTCCTAACGAACTTTTCCTCTGGTCATTGGACTCACTCTGCCTCACTGGTGGGGAGTCACCTCCCTTCGTCCCGGAGATTGTGCCCCTGACAACTGTTGGGGCAGGAGTATCTGCCCCAGGTGTCACTGGAAAAGACGGTCCCAATGAATACTTTTCCGGTCATCTAACAGATGCGGCTGCTTCACCACCTACATAAAGCCTTTCTCGGAGGACATGTTTCTAGAGTGGACAAATACCTCCAACCCCATTCATCTTATTTAACAAGCAACTTCCTTGGAATAAAACTCTCCTGTGAGGACATGAAGAGCTGCTCACCTTTTTAGTTTGTGGTCTTTTCTGAAACACACACAAGCTCCCAGAGCCACCAGAACAACCGAGAAGCTGACGGTAGAGCCGAGGGTGATGTAGCCCGGGGCAGGCCCACGCACTGCCTCTTCACAGACCTCTCCATTGTTTCCCACCAGACAGCTGCATTTTCTCAGCTCTCCTTCCATTGTACAGACTCCCCTCCCATTACAGAAATCACTGCTGCAGGGCAGCTGGTTTGCCCTCTGTGAGTCCTTGGGCTGAACAGGCTTCCCTCTTTCCTTGGTTTCTGAGGTCTGGCTTTCTCCATCAGGGACCGGAGGGATCAGTGTTTTTCTCACAGGCTGACCCATCCCTTCTGGGCCCAGGGAGGTAGCCTCGATGGGCTTGGAAGCCTGAGGGCGCAGGGTACTTTTAGGAGTGACCCTTTTTGCAGCCTCTAGCTTTGCGGGTATTGGTGTTGAGTGGGTTTTATCTGGAGAGGTACCTGCAAAAACAGCAGGTAAGAGCATGGGTAGACACACACATTCGTCAGCTAAGGGCTATTCCAGAAGAACGAGAATTCTAATGGACTTGACCAGATGAAGTTGAATTTATAAAAGCATAAATCACTCTCATCACTTTTGGCCAAAGGAAAAAACTATTAAAGTTTATATTAAAAACTGCCTGTCTTACAGCACTTAAAACGTTTGGCTCGGGACCAGCCTGTCGATCAGAGCAGTCCGTTTTCAGAGGAAGGTCTGCACAGGGTTAGCCGAGGCAGAGCTTGTCACTGACAAGGTTTTATTCTATAAGGACCAGTGTGGTGGACTTAAATAGTAAATGTAGAGACGAGAAAGATTTTTTCAATGTACGTTTATCTATAAATGTTTAAAACTTTTTATTAAGAATTTTTTTAGAGAGAGAGAAACATCAATTTGTTGTTCCACTTATTTATGCATTCATTGCTTGATTCTTGTATGTGCCCTGACCAGGATCAAACCCCCGACCTCGGCAATGGGGACAACAATCTACCCAACGGAGCTATCTGGCCATGGCCTATGTAAAGCTCTTTGGAGTCCCAGTAAACTATGAGTTTAGCAAATGTTGAACCAGATTCGGGGGTGGGAGTAGGAGGGCGCGCAGTCATCAAGGGGTAGGCAACAGGGTGTTTCTAACCACAGAGGAATCTGAAGTGATGTCTCTTTAAGGCATCTCACTATATCGTCTGTTGCTGTCAGCGTGAGCGTTATCCTCACGTGAACACTGAAGACCGAACTGCAGGGAGGGAAGGCTACAGTATTAGCAATGAAACTGCTTCTTGCCTCTGCCTTAACCTGCTTCACAGGAGTGTTGCCATCCTGGGCAGTTCAGGGTCCCTCATGGTAAGGCATATCTGGAGGAAGCCAGTGTCACTTTGTACACCCAGTCACTCCCTCCAAAAAAGTGATGCAAAAGTCAGGGTGAAATAATTATTAAGGAGCAGAGTTAACTCTTGGGCCTAGCCGTCAGGAATGGGAGAGCAAGGGCAAGTATGTCAGTTTTGTGGTTTAGTTTTAAAACCAGATGATGAGGATGATGAATGTCTCACTCATTTCCTCCCCACCCTTGGGTCATGGCCAACACAGGGCTTTCAACAAAATCACCCTCATTTACAAGACCTTCAGGTCAACCCTGGAAAATGCATTCTCTTTCCTAGTTAGGATGAACCAATTAGGGGTATCATCTGTCTTCCAGCCAGTCAGGTTTTAGAACTTGAGAATATAAATTGAGAAGCCAATGAGAACACTTCCCTGTAAGATGCATTTTCTAAATCTTTTTCTTTACTAGTTATGGCCAGTTTCAGTACCAGGTACACTGTCTCTTCAATTCTGTAGCTTATAGGACCTGGATACCATTGGAGATACAGCTATAGCATTAGGGGAGGGTGGCTACAGGCAGAATTAGCTGCGGTTGCTCAGATGACTGGCCGTGAGCACACTTTTCCATGAAGGCACTATTTGGCACAGTGTTGCTACAGCAGCCATTTACAGTTAGCATCTAAGTACTAACATGACAGCTTTATACACATTCTCTTATATTCCTTAACACCTCTGTCAGGTAGGAAGTGCTATTTCCACATTGAAAAGGGGGAACCAAGAGAGGTCAAATAGTTTGCCTAACAAGCTTCCCCTGGGCTATGCTTACCAAGTGATCAAAAATGGGCTGAGTCAAATGCAGGGGAAATGAGTGTTCTCTCAGACCATACACAAACTGTCCATCCCACTGGGGCTCACTATCACACTGCCTGCTCTAAAATCAAATCGGAGGGCATGTTAGCTTTCCACGAGGGGTTTCCATACCCCATGTCCAGTTGCCTATATTAGGAGTTTCCTATCGTTCAGTTTAAAGAGTCCACGGTGATAACGAGGTAGTAATTGAGAGGATAAAAGCTTAAGGAATATTGACAAATTCGATATCACAAAAAGTCAGCCACTCACAGGGATGAACAGGAAGTACTCACAGTTCATTTCATCGGATGCATCCAGACAGTCAGCACGACCGTCGCACACTTGCTCCGTGGCAATGCATCTCCGACCATCCTTGCAGGGCTGTGACGGTGCAGAGCAGCGGACAGCTTCGATGCATCTGTTTGTGTCCACCAAGTAGTACCCGCTGGAGCACTGGCAGGTCTGCCCTTCGGGCTTTGGTAAACAAATGTGGCCACATCCTCCATTGTCTTTTGAGCAGCTGTTACTCCCTGTGGATCCCCACCCCGCAAATATATTGATTTAGATTTTTTTTCAGAAGGGTCTTCTGCAAATTTTCTGCAGATGGACTGTTAGAGTTATAGGACCCAGATATTTCCCCAGAGGAGACAGCTCTTCAATTTAATTCCTTTTAGTCAGCTGGGTACCAAGTAATTGGTGATTCTTTTTCATGGATTAGAATGGCTTTAGAAACCAAGTAGTTCAGACAAGGGACAGGCTTAAGAAAAGTTGTGGTAAACTCTGGTTCATTCAAGACCCCATTGTGAGTTCTCTGCTACCCTCATATCAGCTACTCAACATTGGAACTGGAAGGGTCTTACACATAAAGATCTCCTCAGATGAATCTATGGGGGCTGTGGTCCCTACGGTCCTTCTAAGAGTTATAGAGAGAGAACAGATTGGCGGTGCCAGAGGGTGTGGGCAGTAGGTGGGGGGTGGGGGCGTTGGACAAGAGTCTGATTAAGTCAGCCATTTATAGCTTCCCGTAGTTCTCCAAAGCTTTTACCTTAAGATTTAACTTCTAGCAAGGTTTTTACCTTTTAAGATATTCCAGGAATTGTGGAATAGGTGTGTATGTAGTATAGATACAACCTACTTTAAGGGTGACAGAGACCCTCCTTAATTCTGGTTCTCAGAATTAAGCAACACATGAAGATCAATTTGTGATGTGACCATTTGTCACACTGAAGAATTCTGAAAAGGTTCTCCCCACAAAGCCAAGACTTTAAGATTGAGCGTGACTAATTTGGTTATAAAGGTTAGCTTTCAAGAGCAAAGCAATAGAGCAGCATTTTCTTAAGACTGCTATGTATACTCAACAACCATGATAAAGGTAGGCACAATTAACTGTTTGAGCTCACACTGTTGGTAATAAACTCCACTAGGAACAGATTTCTTCTATGACTACTTCAGCTGAGCCCACCACCATCCTCCCCAAACATTCAGTCAGGTGCCCTTTTTCTGTCTATAAGAAAGGTGAAGAAAAACACCTGAGCGCCACCCGCAGTTGATATTTCAAGGATTAGATGACATGACAAGTAGATACAAGTGACAATGAGTAGCATGAAGACTGGCTCCACTTTGGAGCTGAAAGTGGATTTCGATTATATCGCAGTTGTAATTAAGCTGTAATGATAGAACTGGAAACGGAACTCAAGCATACCAAGCTCCAGTCCAGTCCGAACTCCAGTCCGGCACACCTAGAAGACATACACTTACCGCTAGTACGTCTTCTAGTAAGGAACAGAACTAGTTATAGACTAGAACCAGACTGCATGTAACTGCAGAAAGACAACAGAGTTATGCAGATCTATAGGAACTGGCCAGAGAAATATTTTAATGGAAAATACAAAGATATTTTGAAGAGATATTGAAGGATGGAGCATCGCTTCCAGGGGGAAATTCAGTAGACTTCAGTGTTGTAATCATTGTGGAGTTACCTACTTACCCTGTTGACGAAGTTTACTGTATACTTTTAAATTCACAATCTTCTGGTCTACTCGGAACCACCGGTTTTCTGAAAGTTTGGCCTTGCTGTACCAAACTTTAGTGGTTTGGGCTGAAACAAAAGCCAGTGAACAATCATTAATGAAAGTGAGATTTTAAGACAGCTTCCTGGGCAAAAAAACACTGCTCAACGTGAAAACTGTTACCTGTTTGCATAAACTCCAGTTGAGTAACAAAAGTTTTAGAGAAGAGGCATGTATTCTCCTAAATCTTGTTTCTCAGAAGAAACTTCAGATAAATACAAAACATTCTATACCTTTTTCCAAAATTAAATCAGGTATTAATAAGCTAAGTTGAGTCATTCATATATGTCCAGATATCTAAAGATAGGAAATTAGGATATATGAAACTTCAACCAGCCCATATAACTAATGGATAATAAATTTAAACATTATTCTAGAACATTTCAAACAAGAAGCTTATTTGCAACAAAAGTCATTAGAGGATCTGAAAATAGATGGCAAAGGTCTTCCAGCATAAATAAACAAGGTCTCCAAATAAATGAGAATCTCTGGGGTAGAATCTGACGACTTGTCTTCAAAATTCTGATGTGGCCAAGCCCAACGGGTCAATGGACCAGAATTTGGAAATATAAAGAGATGGGTTTATTTTAAACACATAAGCTGTGCATTTTCCTTTTTTAGCAAATCTAGATTCTCGCCAGAAACAATATACTAGAGCAGCAATTTCAACCACTATGCCACAGCATGTTGGTGCACCACAAGAGCTTTTAAAGCATGCAACACCTGACTATTTCATCAGGGGCATGGGCTTCTTTTCTCTTAGACTGTTAAATTAAAAAAAAAATGATGACAATCAAAAACAACAATAGCCATCTGGTGTGAATGAATCAAATTATACCTTTTTGGGGGTCAGACTGGCAAAAAGATATTTTTTGATGTGTCACAAAATATAGTAATTGGTTTATGTGCCATGACATGAAAAAGGTTGAAAATCACTGTAACTGGAGCACTGTGGTTTAGGACAATCTCTTTGAATATACTAGAAATACTCTGCCAAGTTGAAAATGTTCCATAGTCACCTAGTAGTGTCATGCAGTATTTAGTCAGCTGAGGCAGGTACTGCCTTCCTTTTACAGGTGAGGTGCTACAGCCACTAGCTACTACCTGGCAGAGCAGTGGTACAACCTACTTCCGATTTCTCTCCGGTTCTCTCTCTACCATATCAGGTGTCCTCCGAAGCAGGGAGCCTCATATGAATGCCAGAAATCTCAGGCAGAAGCGGACTATGCAAAAAATAACCCGAGGAGTTAAAGCTCCTCCAGGTCACAGAATCTCTGTTACACACACATGTTAGATTAGGGAAGTTGTTCAGCAATTTTTCCCAAAGAAAGACACTGCCAAAGACCAGGGTGAAGCAGTAGCCGATTCTCTTCAGATACCCAGGAGGAAAGTCAGATCACAAAGACAATCAGATATAGAATGAAGACCTACCGTCATCAACTGTGGTCCAGAACAGCATGCCTTGGCCATAGCTAAAGAGGTTAAGGCCCTGGATTCCTCCGCGGTCTACTCTGTATCTAGAGCCATCTTGCTGAATACTTTCTATGAGTCCTCTCCCTAGAGAGAGAGGGTTGGTTTACTTCACTTCACCCAAACAGCTGTGCTCGGCCCTGCCGCCCCTCCAGGAGGAGACCGTCTGCCATGCATTCCCTGAAGGCCAGTTCTTCTTCATTCATTCTGCCCTAACAATGCTGCACAAAGACTTGCTCATGTGTATTTTTACATTCTCCATGTTATGCCTTCACAAAGGCGACTGTGGGCTGATACATGTGACTCAGGGTGGGGAATGATTATATTTATTTGGAAGGTGATACAGAAAATATAAATGCTGACCTAAAAGCTATTTGAAATTATGGTTGAAGATAGGAAAGCTGAACATTCCTACTTCACTCTGGCCAAGGTCCCTCAGACTCACATTTATGGTGTAGGTAATAATTACCGGTATCAGCCCAGTATACTCGAGTTCCTGAATCTGAAAAGGTCAGGCCCACAGGGACCTGGGATTTCTGCCACAGCACCTTCCTCCTGCTGCCATCCATGAAGGCACAGTCAATGCTGGAGCCACGCCCACCGTCATCCTGGGGACGCAGGTCCACAAAACACATGGCCGCGCCAGGTGGATGGAGCGCAACACAGGTTGGGTGGGACAGGTTTTCGCTGAGCACGACTGTGGGATACGGGCCTTTAGACGAAACTACGTTGATATGAGGGTTCTCACTGCCAATCCAATATATGTTTCCACTCAACCAGTCCACAGCAAGGTCGATGACTGTCCCCGCCACAGATAGAATTTTCCTCCAAGAGAGCTTTCCGGATTCTTTGAGCCTCAGGTGCCTGATATCACCATTATCCAACTCGGAAAGGTAGAGGGCCTTTTCCTGGACAAGGTAGTCCACAGAGGACAGCTGGTTCACACTGGTGAAGGGAAGTGTCCTATGTTCTGGGAAAGTTGTTGGTCCTAGTAAAGCTTCTAGGTTTTTCAGATAAATCTACAGAAAAAAAGTTAAAATGTTCCAGTCGAGTTGAGTCTAATTCATTAATGTTAAGACACTTAAGTTCAGTTTTTTATATGTTATATCTTCTAAAAGCAGATAACAGTTATTTCTCTCCTTTCCTGGAGCTTCAAGCACTTTAAATTCCTTGAATTAGGGTGTTTTGAAGACTTACCGTTCTCTTCAGAGCCCTCCCCTTTAAATGAGCTTCTACTATTAAGATCTTAAGGAAGCTAAAGTTTATCTTCCACCCCAAAATTTGTTTTGCTTTTTGTAAAATGCCAAGTCCTCTAGATGTTAGAAGCTAGGGGTGAGTTGCTTGTACGTGCCTTTTATCCCCCTGTGATTTAAGAAAAGCTCCCTCACAAAATGTACTTGCCCCCACCCCTAGTCTAGAACAGAGTCAAGCCATTTGTATTTGGAATTACTCTACATCACTATCTTGGTGCTTGGACAACGTAACAAAGTTGTCTGAATTGAACTAAACTAATTTCACTATGTTCTGATACACTAAGCATTTCCTAACAGAATTTAAGTAGAAGTCATCCTTGTTTCATAACTACTTTATTTTGGTCATGGTAGCTCCCAGCACACAGTGCATACTAAAATTTAAGCTGTATTTGAAGAACATGCAAGGAAAAGAGCCTCCACTACATATAACTGCTCATGAAGAGCTCAGATTGCTCAGTCCGAAAGAGAACACCGCCCCGCACAGGCACGTGAGGAAGGCTGTGGGCAGTACCTGTGTGATAACCGTGGGCAGCACAAGGAACAGAAACGCGGACTCCTTGACAGGGACACAGTTGACACTGCCGTCTGCAAGCAGGAGTCCGAGCGGGCAACGACAGCTTCCCTTGGATCGTGGGCTCAGAAGGCACAAATGAGAACAGCCAGCGTCCAGACAAGGGTTAGAGGACCTGGGCTGCAGGACTTCGTGCATCACCTGGAAGAAATACGCATCACGGAATCCTGAGAGACAGCAGGTGAATACGTCCCTCCAGCTCACACTCTGGGCAGCCTCCCACAGGCCGCCCTTTCAGGGCGCAGTAGGGGATATTTTGAAGAGTACGTCACAGACCTTGAGTCCATAAGGCTGTTCGAAACGCTTGATGAGGACAGTCCTCTTCTTGCCTGTCAGCTTCTGCATACGCTGCACTGTTCTCGTCTTTGTTTCCGACCAGAAGACTTCATCTTCCAGCACAGCAACGGAGAAAGGGCTCTTGATTTGTGTTAGCTGCAACATCTAACACGGGGAAGGTGACATCAGGACAGCTGTCGTGGCATAAACAACAAAATATTTAAAAATAAAATAAAACAAAACGGTGACGGTGAGGTTTCGGGAATGAGTTTTACACAAGGCCCACGGCATTTCAGACAAGCCTAATAGCAAAACAGCACTTACGCTAATACCAGTACCATCTAGGTTGGCAGAGCCAATACAGTGAAATTTGTCATCAGACCAGAATATCTTCCAACTCAGCTGGTCAAGAACTATGCTAGTTGGCCAGCCCAGACCTTGGTTGATGAGTACTTTTCTGTTGCTACCATCCATTCCAGCTTGTTCTATGCGAGACTCTGCTCCAATTTTTTCAGACCAGTACATTAACCTATGTGAACAAAAGTCAGCATTGGGATAAAGTGTTACTTCGCAGAAAATAACATTTTTTTTAAGATTTTATTTATTTATTTTAGAGAGAGGGGAAGGGAGGGAGACAGAGAGGGAAAGAAAGAGCAATGTATGGTTGCCTCTCACATGGCCCTCACTGGGGACCTGGCCTGCAACCCAGGCATGTGCCCTGACTGGGAATCGAACCGGGACCCTCTGGTTCCCAGCCCGCGCTCAGTCCACTGAGCTACACCAGCCAGGGCCGCAGAAAATAACATTGATTCACCCCTTTAGACAGTGATTGGGAGCCCAGTTAATTTTTTCTCAAAATAAAATGTAAAAAATTTAAATTTGGTTTATTCCCTGAGCATAATTGTGAAGTAGTAAGAGGTTTCCTTGATATTTTATAGTGATTATTTAGTCATCATTTGGGAGTAAAATATCATAAAAGTTGTGTACAAAGGCTAGGAATATATGAGTGCCTACGCCACGGAAAATATTCAGGGAACTGACTATCTTTCCTGGGCTGGAAAGTGTGCTAGTGACGTGGGCAGTCACGTGCCTCAGACTTTATTCTTGGCCGCAGCCAGGAGATGTATCACGCATACTGTCAGTTTCCTGAGGGCAGTGTCAACAGGTTCCTGGTTGAGGTATTGAAAGGTGAGAAAAATAGAGGAAGGATACCCAATATGGTACCCTGCGTTTTATCTTTCTTTGAATCCTCAGTTTTGAATCTTGAGTTTTGCTCTTTCTTATTTTTTCATTTGAGATATATATGGCCATCCCAATGAGGGCTCAGCTCTGCCATGTGGGAAATGTCATCTCTAAGTTCCTGGGGAAAGGACTCTAGATGAAGAACCCAGGTTCAACCCTAAGACACAATTATTCTACCCAGCCGCCCCCAAGCACATTATTGTAAATTAAATACTATCCCTAGTTCCATTCTTCTTCCTCCTACAATTTGAAAGCCACAAAAATTCTCCATTCAGGGGTACTTTTGTTTATTTTGTCTAAAGAAAGTATAGGTGGGCCACCAAGTAAGTAACTTACATCTCACTTTACTGAAATAAAGGACTCTTTCCAGAAGCTTTCAAAATTACTATGTGTGTGGTAGACCTACATCACCATAAAACACAAAGTCAAGTCATATAAGGTTTCTCTTCCCTTCTGTGTTGAGTGAACACAACCAAAGAAGGGCTGAGGAGGAAAACCACACTCAAAGGACCTGACCGGACGCTGTTAGGCCTGGACTCACCCACTTAGCGGGTCTAAAGCCAAAGACCGTGGTTGACTGACGCCGTCGTCCAGGACAACCGTATACTCAGGTTTTCCTCTCCAAACAGCAGTCAACTGAATGGCCAGAATCTGGCCAGCTGTCCCATCTGTCCAGTAGAGATTCCTCCCAATCCAGTCGACTGCTACACAATCTGATTTTATTCCTGAAGAGAGGATACCACTCAACATGTGCACTTAGGTTAAATTATAGCTCTTTCTGGCTTTCAGCTCAGACTATGCATCAGGCTAGGATGCACGCTGATTCATTTTCAAACTGGTGCATGCATTTCCATCCGAGCAGCCTTCTCTCAAGTGCTCCAAAGTGCTATTTGTAGTGGAAGATGACTGTGACTCCTGTGGCCACTGGCTGACTCCTGTGTCTATTGAGGTGACAACGTATCAACATCTTTCCATTTCAACCAACTAGCCAGCCTGGATCCCTTTCAGTTAAGAGATACAATTAAATCAGTGTTTAGAGCGTTGCTGGACACTCCTTTTCTTTTTCACGCCATGTGTATTGAGGAAAGGCAAGGGACCTACCTTTTACAACCGTCCCTTTCTTCTTGGTGTCCATGCTGAGCCACTGAATGCTTTCTGCCCCGAGATCTGTCCAGAAGACTTTCTGATCCAGCAGGTCATAGTCAATGGAGGAAATAGTCCGGTTCTTGTCTGTAGTTGCCAGAATATCTTCTTTCAGGCTCCTCAATCCGTAGAGGAGCAGGTTAAACTGAACTGCCACGATCAGGACAGGTTCGGTCCCTGTTGAACAAGAACCGCTTTCAGGATGGCCTTCAGAAGTTCGAATGGTGACCTCCCAGCCCTCGCTAAGGAGTTAGAGGACAACACGGTCTCTGCCTTCGCATGGCCAGGGCTGCGAGGCCAGCCCTCTGGTGGCTCAGTCGCTCTTCCCTCATGTAATGGTTAAGCTAATAACCACATTTGAGGACACTTAGAATGAAGGCATAATTAGCTTAAAATTGCATTTCTAACTAAATATGTGGGGAGACGTGGGCAGGAAAGAAGTGTTAGTTAGGGCTTCTGACACTTTTCTAGCTCTAGGTAAGGTTGACCCATGGGTACAAAGGCCAGAGTTATGATTTTGTTATAATAGTGCTTTCTTAGTAGACAATTTCAAACTCAGATTCAGTCTGAAATGTGAGGTATAAAAAGAGCGCTTTGGGATTCTGCTAATCTTGCTCTAAAGACACTCGAAGCAGGCAGGAGCATTTAAGACCTGAGAAAGAGAGGTTTGCATTGGTATTCCTGGCCAAGTTAGCACCTTGGAGCTTGTGACCCAGTTTAAGAGATACTCCCAGCTCCAGTTAACCTGCTGCTTTACAGGTGTGGCCGTCGGGCTCCAGCAGGTAGCCAGGGCGACAGGCACAGCGGTAGGAGCCCTCAGTATTGATGCAGGTCTGGCTGCAAGGCCGAGCCCCTGGCCCCTGGCACTCATCCACGTCCTGGCAGACTCGGCCACCGCTCTTCAGCTCAAAGCCTCGCTCGCATGCACACATCTGAAAGAGGTTGGCGGAAACATGAACACTTCCTGAAGACAGTACACCGTTGATTTTTCTAAAAAGGTCTTGACCTCGCTATAGAAAGCACATGGCAATACATTCAATTTCAGCAACTAAGATGGTTCTTAGAACCAACTTTATTCTGAATACAGTCACTCACTCTTTCCTTCCTAGCAACCTCACCACACGCCTCACACCCTTTCCACCGCCCTGGGCCTGAGTTGACGAAGGCGTCCAAGTTCAGCACAGGACACCCGGAACCCCAACACAATCAGTAAGTGAAGAGACATGCAGACTTAATGGAACTGGCTGTCTGCCAATAGAGATGTGACCATGACCAGACACGAGGACAGTTTTCTTCTCCTCGCCCATCAGAATCAAGGTCACTACTATGTTTAGCCAGTGAGGCTAGAACATAGGCAGGTCTTAAAGTTAGGGCAGGTCACATTGCATGTAATTCATGTGGAAAGGACTTCCACATGGGTAGGTATTCAATTTCCTGAGCTGCAACCTGAACGGAGGGTTATTTGGCTCTTGGGACAACCACAAAAAATTCTTGCTGAGCCCGAAGTGTGACCCAGAGCCCATGGCTGGGCTGGGAAGGACTCTGGCAGTAGAGTCTCTGGAGGCTGGCTGGTCGGGTTCCAGAAAGCATGAGACAGGAAAGGGACAAGACAGGACCTACCAGGAGCCCAGCATAGAGCAGGCACAGGGACATCGGGGCCTGGGCCAGGGCAGCTCTACCGTGTGAGACTTAGAGTGAGGAGCAGCCAGGGGCAGCCCGCGTGAGGAAGCTGCCCCCTGCACTGGGCGAGGCTGACAGCAACGGGTGCACTCACAGGGCCGCGCGGGGACTGGTGGCAGGTGTGGGAACACCGAGCTTGGCTGCATGCTGACCACGAGCACCGCCCACCCTCGTCGGAGCCGTCGGCGCAGTCGTCCTTCCCGTCGCACACCAGGCTGAGGTCGAGGCAGGCGGAGGAGCGGCACTGGAACTCAGAGCTCCGGCAGGTCTCCGGGGGGCCTGCAGAGGGTGCCATTGTGCCTTTAGAGTCCACCCTGCCAACCCCCTCGCACAGCCAGCTTCCCCCTGTGTGCGAGATGCCTCCACTCTGGCGAGGAACGGGTTTCAGGTCCTGAAGCTCTGGCTTGCTGAGCTGCTTTCTCACGCCGAGCAGAAGCAAGAGGAAGACACCCCCTGACGTCGTTTGCCTCCCCCGCTCAGTGAAAGCTCCCCCGCACTTACACCCAGCCTCGTCGCTGCCGTCCCTGCAGTCGCGCTGGCCGTCACAGCGCCAGGAGTCAGGCACACACTGGTCTGCCTGGGCACAGGACCACTGGCCAGAGCCACACCGAAGCTCCCGAGGGTCACAGTTCTGAGGAGACAGGGGGTGACTCAGTGACACCTGCGGTCGGCACCCAGGAAGGGTTTTCGGAGGAAGACGCCCGGGTTGAGGAGACGATCCCCAAGGCCTTTCTGCAGCAAGGCCGGGCACAGCCTAGAGACTCGGAGGTGACAGGAATTATGAACAACTCTTCCTGTAGCTGGAGTTTAGGTGAGAGCTTCTAGGCGATACAAATGTGAGTGAGAAAGGGAAAGAAATGTGTTACTTTGTCGAATTAGGAAGTCTTAATCTAAGAGGCGTAAGCAAAAGGATCTGCTCCAGAAGCTCTTCTCTGGAGTTCTTCCTACCCTGTCTGATGCATTAATAGGGATTTTGCACCTAATCTGACTTGGAAACTCAGGTTTGTGCAGGATGGACGAGAGGAAAGGAGGGGACACCATGTGCCTGCTGGAGCCCAGATCTACTCTGAACCCTTCAGACACTGCGAGGCATTTCTTATGCCCATTGTACTGATGAGGAAATGGAACACAAGGGAGTAAGTACTTTCTTAAGGTCAAGTGCAAATAGTAGGATTCAAGTCCAAGCTGCTTTGCATACAACGTGGGAGCCTCAGTATACTCCGTGGTGACACATCTCTGAGTGGCACATCTAAGTCACAGCTTAAGTCATATCGAGGCCTAACACTTGCAAATCTCCTACAATAAATAACCTTTTGGAAACTGGACTTTCCCAGGAGGATCTTGGCACTTCGATATAGCTATGAGTGGCATTCTGCCTGGTGATTGTGGGGGACCTTTCTGTCCTTGTGTTTTCCAAGCATTCTACAGGGAAGCCTGTGTGACTGTTGTGATTAGAAATCGACTTTCTTTTTCTGAAAGAAGAGTGACTACCTTCTCGTCGCTTCCATCTTTGCAGTCCAGGTCATGGTCACATATCCACTCTGCCAACACACATTCTCCGCTCCTCGGGCACTTCACCTCCCCTGGCGGGCACCGCAGGGGCCAGGCGACAGGACAGCCCTCTTCATCCGAGTGGTCCCGGCAGTCTCGGTTCCCATCGCAACGCAGAGAATCCGATATGCATTGACCGTTCTCACAGCTAAATTCAGACACGCTGCATTTTTCACGGACTGAAAAGTAAAACTTTAGTTAAGAAGCTTTATTTATCAGCCAGATGCAGAAGTGATTTGATGGCAAAAAAAGTGATTTACAGACTCCCTGGTCTTCCGCTGGCATCTTGGGAACTAAGCCCCAGAGGGTATGAGGGCAGAGAGGTGGTTCAGGTAGAGTGTTAAGCCAGACAAGGCCGGCGAAACTAGCCCAGAAAATCCTCCCATCCTGGGGAACGATGGCAGAGGGACAGGGGATGAAGGACCCTGGGATAGGACGGAAAACGGGATCCTCCTCTGGGACCTTAATGTCATCTGTGAAAAAAAGAAATTCCCCACAATATTCAACACGCTCCGTAATTTATGTTCTTAGACTCAATTCCTATAGACAGAAGTTGCTTGGCTTGGTTCAAGAAAAAGGGTGAGGTCCTCAGCAAAACTATAAATATATATTGAAAAGTAAATTATGCCTCGGGTACCTCCCTACTGCCTTCCTGTGCCTGTTTCTTCCTGATGTCCCCATCAGCCCGGCGCGGGCACAGCC